>VYZW01021117.1:30731-50293 GCA_013401315.1 Balaeniceps rex
AAAAAGGAAAAGGAAGGAGTGTAATCAGCCTCAGCAGACATGACGCCCTCAACTTCAAACCAGGAGCTGCTAGGCTTGGCTTGCAAGCAAGAGAAGGAACCTTACTGTTTACTTGCTTAGCCACTTGCCAGACCACACAGTGCTTAGTTACAAGATATAAACAAAGCAGTAGAAAGTGAGAAAGGAAGAAAGAGAGATACAGAGAAAGAAAGAGAGAAGACAGAAGGAAAGAAAGGGAAAGAGAGAAAAACCAAGAAACAGAAGTCCAAGCAAGTCCTGAATATGTTCAATGTGACATTTACAACTATGATTCTCTAAACAATCAGTACTGGGCAAAAATATAGAAGATTTCAGACTATTCTGGATGCAGCATCTGTCCAACTTGTACAGGTATGTTCTTATGTATTTCTCTTAATCTCATTATCAATTAAATAAGTATTAAAGCATTCATCTTCTTGGCTTTGTACAGCAGTATCTAATATTTACCCTGGGTTTTTTTCACATTAAAGCTCATTTAATTTCTTTCAAGTCATTAGCTAATTCTGATTAGCAGGATGGTTGCTTGTATGAAAAATGATAATATAGAGTGGTCAGATTGTGGTCCAGAATGTCAGTTCTCAGTCCCTCCTGCCTTCTTCTGGAGTTAGAAACATTCACCTATGACAGAATTTCACTGATAAAAATTCAGAGTACCTCAGCCTATTTTTATTTTCTATTGAAGGCAAGGAATAGAAGGCACTAAATTGTTACTGCTCTTATGGCAGGGATAAGTCTTCATTTGTATAACACCGTTCACATGATTCTGGAAAACATGTTGAAGTATGTTATTTATTCATGGATTTATACTGAGTACTATTATTAAGGAAACAGCACTGAACTCCAAACACCAGAAAGACATGTCTCTAGTGACTACAGCCTGGGACTAAAGATTCTCAATTAAGAAACTGGTTTCCAATTTCTTCTCTACTGTTCTCTAATGTGTTTTTAGGGAACTCCCTGCATTACAGTTTGCAGTTTCTAAAATAAAAGCAGACTTATTTTATGGAAGTTTTGGCATATGCTTTGTAAATATTACTGATTTAGAAATTTTTAGATCGAAATTCCAGAGGAATACAAATAATGGCAATTTACTATTTACATCTAAAGTGGATCACTAATGATAGCAAACGGCATCATCCTTAGTGTTGTGGTGAAAGAAGGCACTGAGACTTTCTCAGGTGATAGAGCCAGTCAGCATCAGAATCAAGATCAGAAGCTTTGGGTATCTCTCTACTGCAAACAAAGGTATAACTGTGACACTTTCAGGACTCAAACCCTAGCTTTAGAGTACCTGTTTAACATATTAACAATAAGCAAACCACAGCAGCATTGACTACAGCAGGATTAGCTGCTTGAGAAGCTATGGAGAGACTTTGGGAAGCCTGGACAGTCTAAGCTAAAATCTTAGATCTTCATCTTTAATTTGGCACTTCATTTTTCTTTGGCACCTGAAGAAGCTAGAGTAAAGCCTGCTCAGGTTCTTTTACATGTGTTGTGGTGCTACCTTTTAACCTCAGCATCAGCACATCATTTGACTCTTCATTCCCAGTTCCTATATCTGGAATGAGGCTGCCTTATTGCAGAGAATTACATAATGCCTGAAAAAGGACATAAGTCAATAAACATAAAAGAGAAATACTACTGTGGTGCTTGAGTTCTACTGTCCTACTATTTCTGGCACTGCAGCAGCAGACAGCATGTCTTTGAAGCTTCAATCTTTGAAGCACTAGCATATAGATTATGTATTAGATGTATTAGATTCAGTTCTAGGCCACCAGTCCATTATGCTCTTTTGTACAATGAGCTTTTAATGAAGGTGCATGAAAAAAAGAATGGCAGTAGCTCTCTATCATAGATAGATACTCTATGAGGTCCTTGGGGTTTGACATCAGCCAGAGTGGAGATGATAGGGCATATAAGCTTAGCAAGAACAAACATAGCACCACTTTCTTTTGAATGCAGTTATCCAGCGAGACGTTTTTATACATTTCTACTGAAAGAATATCTGTTTGCAAACTGACTGCAGACAGTGTAATATTCTCCTCTGAAATTCACAGGTAGATTCCCTTTGAAGTAAAGAGGAAATCGGAATTTGGCCCTGTAAGTCTGATTCTGTAGGATGCTGAGTTCTACATTTTCTTTTGTCATCAATAACATTTTGTGTCTTTGAGGAACAATGTCCATAGATCTTGTAATAAAGCCACATCTTTTAACACCCTTACCACTCAGCTCATGAAATTCACTGCAAAGAGACACATAACCACACTGTTCAGGAATCAGATTTCAACTCTCTCCTTCAAAGATTAGACTTTTTAAAGACTGGCCCAGCCCATGAGAAGTTTATGATTTCCTGGCAATGAAATTTGGCTCTCTTCAGCAATGAAATTTTATCCCCCTTGAATGCTGAATACTTTGCCATAGTCTGGTTAATTCTCCTATTGATTAAAGTGCATGTTTCTAGAAAGGAAATAAAATAAAGAAATTTACATTAGAGGGTGAAAAAATATCGTATAATGAAGGCTGTATCATTACAGCTGTAATTTCTGTGGCATAATCTTTCTAAGGAAAAGTCATACTTTAGCAACAAGGCAACTCCCTTATTGACTTGTCAGTGTTTACAGATTTTTCTCTGCCTGTCTACTTTATTTGAAGAGATTTTTTTAACATCATTTTAAGTGTTTATTCAAATTATAAACCCATAAATTTCCACCCCATATTTCAGAGAGTTGAATTTCATACTTAATGAGATTCATCTCTCTGGTATGAGGAATACAGTGTATTCTCTCCAAAATTATAATAAGCGTACAATGAGTCAGAGTATAAAATTTGTATATGGAATATATGTGAATAAATCAGGTTATGATTTAAATTAATTTTAAAGTAGATCTTTCAAAAAATGTGCTCTTTTCAGTCTCTTCCAACTTTTCATGTAGCTAAAATTTATTGGTATTTTATGGACAAGCAGCATTGAAATATAGTAGGTTGTACTTAAGCAAAGTAATTAGTAATTATCCAGCTTTTTATCCAGTTGTTATGCTTATATTTCCAGGTAAAAAACCAATTTGTCATGAATGATAGCATGTATCAAGAACTGACTTTAAATATATTAAATGGTTACTGTATTGGCCCTAAGTTACATTATATACACAAGAAGGTCAGAGTTTAATTTAGACATTTAAAAAAGTCTGAAGTACACGGTGAAGGCATCTAATCTCCCCAGATTCTTTCCTTTTTTTTCACTAAAATATTCATACAGTTATGATTAAGATATGATATTACATTTATTTTCAATACAGTTTTTTCTGTATTTCCCCTAAGATTATCAGTAACAGTCATCAGTTTGGTGATAGCAACAACATTCCCTTAATTCAATTTTAACTACATTTTAATAAGTTTTGAGAATTTACTGTTTGAGAATTTACTTGGGTTTTCAATTTTAAATGTTATAGATGAATTGCACCTATAAAAACAATATATTTAGTTGTCATTTCTTAGTAAATAATTTCTGTACTGTATTTTTGATAAGCTTAATTTGTCTTATGGAAGAGTACTGTTCTTCAAAAACAAAACACAACCTGAAGTATTAAACCAGAACTGTCATCAACACAATAGATGCAGTCAGACCCTATCCAAAGCTCACAATTACAGACTGAAGTGATCATCTTCTTTCCTCTGTAGCCAATTGCATGTTACAGTTTTGTGAATTGTTATGAATCAGATGCAAAGCAAAATAGGTCTAGAGTTCTCACTGACAGACAGTTTGGTCCCAGCTTTCAGTGCTTCTTCAGTATCTCCTAACTACCTAGCCCTAGTTATTTTGGAGACCAACGCCTCTCAGAATCTCCATACAGTATTCCAAATTACAGGGTTTGGATTTTTTTTAAAGAAGCAAACAACATGCAGCCTTGAGCAACAAAAGGTTGTGATCCTCACGTGAAAATTTTTCATTTAAGAATATTTAAGTGTAGACAGTCATGAGTAGGGCAGAATTATTTCACCGATACCAAACTGTCTTTAGAGACCCAGAATCAGTTTAATACATATGTACTTGTCCTGGTTTTGGCTGGGACAGAGTTAATTTTCTTCCTAGTAGCTGACATAGTGCTGTGTTTTGGATTTAGTATGAGAATAATGCTGATAACCCACTGATGTTTTAGTTGTTGCTAAGTAGTGCTTACACCAGTCAAGGACTTTTTAGCTTCCCATGCTCTGCCAGGTGCACAAGAAGCTGGGAGGGGGCACAGCCAGGACAGCTGACCCAAACTGGCCAAAGGTATATTCCATACCATATGACGTCATGCTCAGTATATAAACTGGGGGGAGTTGGCCGGGGGGCAGCAATCGCTGCTTGGGGACTGGCTGGGCATCGGTCAGCGGGTGGTGAGCAATTGCATTGTGCACCACTTGTTTTGTGTATTCTTTTATCGTTATTATTATTATTTTCTCTCCCTCTGCTGTCTTATTAAACTGTCTTTATCTCAACCCATGGGTTTTACTTTTTTTCCTGATTCTCTTGCCCATCCCACCAGGGGGTGGGAGGGTGAGCGAGCGGCTGTGTGGTGCTTAGTTGCCAACTGGGGTTAAGCCACGACAGTACTATGCAATAATCTTGTGCCTCTTTTAGAAGAAAGCCCTATCTTCCCATTTCAATTCAGAAATTATTATGTACATCAAATATTTAATCTGTATGCATACTAGAATAATTTTCAATTTCAAAAACGTCTCTACATTCACATTTATAACTATATAGTATTTAAGTGCATAAAGGAGATCAGTTAAATATCTTCCTAGAGATACCTCCTACAGAATGCAGAGAGGTGATTCTGGCCCTGGTTCAGGTTCATGCCAAACACTGTCCCTGCCACCACGACTCAGGGAAGTCACAGGCAGTGAGATTGATGCTAGCTGCATCCGTTCCTTGTCCACCTGTGACTACAGAAAAAGTTCTGCCTTCGTCATGTCACATCAATGTACTGCTAGGCTCAGGACAGACTGTTCATAAATTCTGTAAATTTACTCTGGCATTATCACTGACAATTTCAAAACTATAGCTCAATCCAAATGTTAATACTGGCCCTATTTTTAATGCCCCTAATTTTGTATTCCAAGTTTGATTTATTGCACAGCAAATCCTGAGATAGGCTGCAAGAACTTTTCTTAGGGTATTTAGAATACTTGATATTAAAAAAGCATTTGTTTTCCCCTTAGTCAGATATTATTTGTGTTTTAATTTACTTCTAGTATGAATTTTCAGTCCCTTTTGATGAAGTTTCTGAACTCTTGTGTCATAAAGGTGTAAAGATACAAATTCATCACTGGGCTACTCTTAAACATAAGGCACTTCAAAGCAACGTGTTTACTGTAAGTTGTTAATCTTTGAGGGGTGGAACCACAGAGGAAAATCAATAGATAGGATAGACAGGCTGATTTTATGTAGGTCAAAGTCCTCACCTGGGTGTGTTCAGAAATTACATTACTCAATATGTTAATTAACCCATTGTCCAGCACCTCATGTCAAGTAAAAGGATGCTGACTAAAAATGCATTTTTCTAGCTGCTTTTCATCCTAAAAGATCTTTAAGAATTAGCAAGTCTGTCTTGCTAATCTCTCTGCTATGGACCCCTCTTCAGCCCTTAAAATCAGTCTATTAGCCCTCCAACACCCTAGGAAAATGTCACTTCAAGTTCCCATCTTTCCTGGCATTTGATCAGCTTAGATTTGAAAGCAGATTGCTCGACATCTTGCAGAATAGCACCTCAGGTCCTCTGGCTAAGTCCCTTCTTCCAAAAAGGTTTTTTTCCCCCACTTCATCTTGCTGCCACTGATACAAGAAGTTTTGCCTTTGGCTATACTGAAGTAGGATTGGGTCCCCTTGGTTTAAGTCATTTATTTACAGGAGGTGCTTTTAGACTATCAGGCAGCACCTGAGGCCTAAAGGGGACTGCTAGACATAGCTAAGAAATTGGAGTACAACAGCTGAAAGAGATAGAAGGCTAAGAAAAATACTGTATCTAGAGAAAGTTGGCTAAAGACCATCTTTTTATAGACTTGTGTGTAGTTTTATTGTTGTGTCCTTCAATTCAGCACTAGAAGAAACAATTCCTGGTCTTTAAAGTTGCCTTTGAAAGTGACTGATGGAGATTAAGATAATTCCACACAGCGTAGTGGTTAAATTAAGCAAAATCAGTATTAGCCAACTTCATGTGTCTTCATGTGCAGTGGATTTACACCAGCTGACACGTACAGTTATGAGCAGACAACTTTTTCTGCATATAGTGGTGCAAATGGAAGAGGTTACACTCCAAGCCCCCTCTCACTTGCCTGTCAGTACAAGCCTACACTCATACTCTCTTAGTGAGGTTAGCGGCTGAGGTTAGCAACCTCTCAGATCTGCCAGAGGACCTACTTATATGGCCTCTCTCTAGCTCACTCATATCAAAATCTATTAGTCACCTCTACTAGAGGGGCTGTGATGGGCGTTTACGTCCAAACCATAAATAGGCAATACACCTTTCTCGGACACAACTGTTTACAAAACCTATACCTGTTTACACCCTTCAGCAATTTAAAAGCTGGTTAAGTTTCCAGCTAGGTATTTTGCAATATACAGATAGAATAATGGAGCAGAAATGGATGTTCAGTTAGAAGACAGAAAAGACCCCTGCAAGAACAGCTTCCAGGCAGTAAAAATTGAAAGGCATTTCTGGTTTGACAGAAGCCTTTCCAGTTCACAGAATGCTTGGTTCCTACCCAAGGTTAATCCTTTGTTGTTGTTGTTGTTGTTGTTGTTTTTATACCAAAGTTCTCATTTCCAGTTGTTCTTCAGGATGCCCAAATGGGGCAAATCTGGTTTTGCTTCATGCCTTTGCAACTAGACCAGAAACAAACTTGACCCTGTATTTTCAAATCCTAAACATGGTTTCTCCTTCCTCACCGTCTTATTCATTCCTGTGTCCTATGATCTCCCTTTTTCACCATCATCCAGGTAATGGATTAAGACTTTCACACTATAGAAACTGATTCTACAGCTGAACCAACTCTCCAGTAAACTTTCTCTGATAGGCTTGCGTGAAAAGGGCTGTCATTTAGTTAGGAATCCAGATGCCCCGTTCCTCTTGAGGATGTTTAATTCACATGACTGTGTGTTTGATAAGGGAAGGTCAGTTTCCCTACAAAAGTAATAGTTTTTAGCTCTTTTGTTGTCTTTATACAGTCAACAAAGCAGCAAAAGTAAAGATGAAGGTTGACAAAAGCCAAGTTGCTCCCTTACATTTTACTAAATAAGATTGCCAAATCTAATAAAGTCAAATTGCACATAAAGTGACCCTAGCATATGAAATTACTAATGTGTGATTGTTATTAAGTGTTAAATACAGATGCAAAGCTGTACTTCATTATCTTTTATAATCAATTCAATTTCTTTCATTGACCCTAGATTTCAATGACTGTTTGGACGAAAGCTTGCACATATGATAAAACAAAAAGTACCAAAATACAATAAAATAACTTAGAAAGAAATGTGATAAATAGGTGGATGTTTGTGGCAAAAGGATGGGTTAGCCTCACCTCAGCGTACCTTGCATATCTATGCAAGAAGAGTAGATTAAATTCTTCCAGGGGAAAATCTATTGACTTGAGACAGTCCACATAATGAATGAATGTGTTGCAAAGATTAGAATGGGGAGGATATTTTAGGTTAATTTTCCTATTTGGATGGCACTATCTTCTTCCACAGAAGTCAGCACAAGATTTGTCTTTGACCTCAGAGCACGAATTGGCACTGAAATGCTAATTTTTCCAGGCACAAAAAAGTTAACCTCTATATTCTGGCTAAACTCCAAAGTGGGTGATTACATTCTGCTGCTCTAATTTTTCCCTGCAGGCTCAACTAGATCTAGCATCATTTCCTAATGTGTAGTGTTACTGTGAACAATCAAGTCCCTTTTTGCAAGGTTATTGCTGACTTTTTCCTTCTTCCATCCTAATTTGTCTGCTTTGCCTTACCAGTTGTAGCTTGTTTGAAGGTCAGAATTGTTCAGTTCTGGATCACAGCTTTTATTAAGTTGAAGGACCATGAAGATGTGCAGTGCTAAATGATAACAATATCTTTATATCACTTTTACTCTCATATGATATACATAGCATAGCCTGGCTATAAAATGAAATGAAATGTATTTTTTTTCCCCAAGCACTCACAGAGTTATGTTTTTGTCAAATAACACATCATGCTGGTCTTGAAAACCAAAACTCAAAAATACAGCCCAAAATTACAGGGCATTCTGAGTGTGTTTAAAAATCAATTGCCAATGTGCTTGTAAAATAATGCATCGCTTAACTCTACATTGCATTAAAGCAATAATTTGTTACACTTTAAAGAGATTACGATTTCCATGGCCATACAATCTAATAATTTTTGGAAGAAGTTTGCACATCATTGCCAGCAGAATTCATTTAATTCATACTTAGTATTGATCTGAGACATTACTTTTACTCTTAGAAAAAACATTCACTACAAAAGTTAAGCAGCTCTGGTGAAACTGCTGATTTCACTTTGGTTCTATAAAGCTGTAACACCTGCACTCTGGATAGTTGCTTATTGAGTAACTTAAAGCTAGTTAGAAATATCAGCACTGAAATCACTTGGTATAAGCACTTCTATCTAAAATAGAGGATGCAGTGCTCCTTCCCCCAGCACGGTCTGAAATAATACAGCATTTAGTACAGTCTGGTGGATTACCCATATGGAGAAGCCACACAGATTCTAGCTCTGGGGATGTGAATTGATTGCTTAGTCCCAGTACCACAGGCTTAAGTGAAATGCTATCACAGTAATTTATTATTAAGAGAAATGGTGATGGCTTAGATTAAGAAGATTTGTCTGTCTCTTCTAATTAAGGTTAGGTTCTTAAGAAGCTTTACTATCCCTTGAAGCTACAGAGACTAAAATTAGGACTCTGGTTCTGTTTAAAATGTCACTAGGTTGGTCCATAATCCCATAGTGATTGCAGCAAGGCATCATTCTTCCAACATTGTGATTTCTTGTTTGGAAGCTAGTGAGACAGGACAAGACTCCATGAATCAAAGTCTGAGTAGTCTGTTAATCAGCAACAAGTTGGTCCTGCAGAACATTGTAATGCTCTTGCAGTGACCCTTTGAAGACTGCATAATAAACAGGAAGCTGGCAAGGAAATCAGCTGTAAGACACAGTAAATTCTATTGCAGGCAGAGAGCAAAGAGCAGTGAGTGGGCTGTGTACAGAGGGTGAAGAAATTGTTAGGGGGGAAGATCTGTTTTCAGGCTGTAAGTGAAGTAATTTTACAGTGGCATTTATAATCCTGTGCATGACAATAGCATCCTAGGCTCTAGTGTTGGTCTACAATGTCAAAACCTCAAAGCAATATATGGATCACTTCCAACTTTTCTCATTATGCAGCTATTTACACAGCATACAATGAACCTATGGAGCTCACTGTTACAGGATAACAACAGCAAAAGTGTAAATTAAGTTCAAAAATTTTTAGTACATTTTAAGCTTGGATTCAGTTTTCCTTACGGATGTGTAGACCTAGAGCAGCTCTGCCTAGATTGGTAAATTAAAGAAATGTAAAAATCAGACCCGTTTATGAAGAACAAAACCTTCTTTGACAATATTTAGTATGATAAAACATTCTGAGGAAGAGAATCCTTGATACTTCAAGTCACAAGTCAGTTTCTAGTTGGCTGGGATTAGGAAAATACTTTTCCAATAGGTAAGACATTAAATTATGATTTACTACAGGATGCCTTTCTCTAAATGATCTGATGCTGCACTGCAGCTGAGACAAAACAGGGAGAGTGTGCGGACCAACATTCTTCTGCGGTACACCAGGTCTTATGTACCTGTCAGACAGGACAGTGTGCTGGGAGCCACTAAATTGCTATTCATCAGCTCACAGAGGGAATCATCTTTTCATTTGGTTTAGTGAAACAAAGCAAGTTTATATGTATATTGGTATGGATGAACTGCAAGTTCTAAGTCTCAGGTATGTGACCAAGAAAGTCTCTCATCAATGAATTTCAGTAAGAGCTTTTACTGATCAATCTGCTGAGCAATGAATGAAACTCAATTGCTCTGTTGGACTGTGTGTATAAACCTTTCATATTACAGTGCATCTCTTTTGCTTTGCCATTCTTTTTCTCTTAGATTAACTGTCATGTTTTTATAAACAAGAGCATCCAATTAAGCAGCAAAATCAATACCTTACCATTCAGATAACCACTCACAAAGTCTGAACATATTCACATATTCATGAAGGATCTCCTGAGTAAAAACCATTTGCCCCACAGAATCTTGTGATTGGTTTCAAATCATGAGTAAAAGGGCTCAAAAAGATTACAGGAAGTCACTTAGTTCAGTCCCCTTTATTTCCTCTTACTCAGATTAAGATAGGAACGAGTGATACCTACCTTTTGTGAACAAAGCAGCAGGGTGGTTCACAAAATATTTCTTATTGTGAGAGAAAGGTACAGTTGTAATCAGTATGGTTTGCTTTGAAAAATTCAGTCTGCTTTAGTGTGTCCAAAATCTGGTTTCTCTTGCAGCAGGCATGAGCAGTTCCTGTGTGACGCTGGCCGAGGTCCTGTGGGCAAAAGGCAGCCCTCTGGAGGAAGAAGAAATATGGGCACTCTTGTACCTGGCCACAGTGCAGCTTCTGGAGGACCTTCACAAAGGTGAGGTGAAAGTATCTTCTTATAATTCTTACTGTTGGAAATTCATTCTTGAGTTATTTTAGCTCTTTTGAGGTTTGGTTTGGGGTTTTTTTTGAGACAAAAAGCACTAGTGGCAATAATAGCATATTGCTAATAAAAATGAGAAATCTTTCAGTGCTGCTGGGATTACATGCAGACTGCTCTGCCTACATAAGAGATCTTCACACAGTTTTTTTTCTTTCCAAATTACATATCAGATATTAATTCATCTAAGTACAACTATACATGGTGGAATAGGACAGAAAAGTCCTTCCTAAAGTCTGAATAACAAAAACACACAGCAAGTGCAGTGCAAGCTAGGATCATGTCCTTCATGTACTGATAGAGGAGGACAGGCAAATCCACATGGCTCCTCATTCAGCTAGTAAGAGACTTTTATCCTTGATGATAATAATGTGACTTAACATAATGGCTAGGCAAGTCATCATGATGAATGCTTGCCAAGCAGGCCGGCTGTACAAGAGAGCACAGCTGAGCAACTGTTTATGACAATGGATATTCCTTTTAAGGGGGGAATGGATGAGATATATTCTTACCTCATGAGCATGTAGAATCGAAATACAAAATACTGAAAACAAGTGATGTGTAATTTCTGCTGTAGCTGAAGGGGTGAACTTTTATTACTAGTTTTTAATGGACTGGAACACTATAGCAGGTTGACTATACCATCAGTTCTCTATTATCTAGTGTAACAAGAGGATAGAACAGCCCAGACAAGACAGGCACCAGGAATGTGCAAAGGAGTGCAGCACAGAGATACCCACCTGGATAGATTCAGCTCAGGTCCATCACAGCTTATTAACTCAGTGCCAGACACTAGGCTGACACTATGCTCTCCTGATCTCTTGTTTGTTTAAAAAAAAAAGAAAAAAAAAAGACAAGGCTTCTTGGATGTCTGTTGAATTGAGATAATCAGCCCATGTTCCCTATGCTGCACCAGATAAATTTAGGGTATTATGATCAGAAGATGAAGAGTAAAACAAAAGGAAGTAGGGATGTAGAACCAAGCTGGTCTATAGGTCAAGTGCAAGGCTGCTCAAACATGTCTTTAGAGAGCTCAAGTCCAAAAGTGATGCCAAGTTGGACTCATTCTGAAGCTGAATCCCCAGTGCTCCCGTTTTTTGGAGGGCAGCGAAGGTGAACTGCCTCTGCACAGCATCATCCCAGTTGACTAAGACATATCTCTGGCTCCACATCTCTTAATTATAGCTATATTGCTTCTGGAATCAGCCTTTTCTCAGGGCTAGTACTGCTGCATTTGTGCTGCACTATGCTTGATGTAATAAATCCTGCTAGACCTGGTGATGGTCAGCACCACTTGCTACAGCAACATTTCCAACGTGTTTGGGCACTGACTGGTTAGGCAGGTATGCTGACTCGTTGGCTGGCCAACATTACAGAAGGCCAGGTAATCTTCATCAAAGCTAAAGTAGAAGCTGGCTATCCGTTTCTAAAACAGACAAATTTCCCAGCATGTGCTAGTTGTATTCGCATACAATACTACAGAAAATGGGGAAGAAGCAAAAGAGAAGCCTAGCAGATGATTTTAAGACCTTTAATTTAAAGAAGTAAATGCCACAACTATTGCAAATACCAGTGGTCCATAAGTCTTGAATCTCTGGGTCTTCTGGCTATACAAACCTCCTAGGTGTATATGAGTTCCCAGCTTAACATTTTGCCCATTTTTACCATCCATTTTCCTGATGTAAAGGTCACCATGCATAAGAACTAAGTAGCCATTTTTTAATATATAATTTTTAAATGATAAAATACCAAAGCATTTAGGGTATGTTTCTGAGCTCTTGTCCTATGAAGATCCGAATGGTCTCTGTTCTCACAGTCTAGACTGAAGAGAGTGGCTCAACTGCCAACATTTTTTTTTTAAATTATCTATATTTCCAGGAACCCTATATCTAAATATTGCCATAGTTAATGCAGCTTTTCCTCTTTCTAAAGTAAACAGATTGATCTTAGGTGCTTTTTATAACGCTTTTTTAATTAATATTTTAATGAAATCACTTGGATGTCTTTGGTCAAATTCACTTAACGTGTCTATGCAAGTGCGGAGTGTTTTCAGAAGACTGCATATCCTCATGCTTCCACTCCTGCTTCAGACCACTGGGACTGACCTCAGTGGATCTCTGCAGTGATATTTTTTAAGAGTATTCAGCCCTTTACAAGAAGAATCCAGCCCATTACTGAGACACCTTCAAATAGATTTTTTCAGGGAACAGCAAGGACAAGCTGTTCCCTAAGGGACAGGGAGCCCAGACCCAAGCACAGTTACAAGGGTGGCAGGGCAGGGGCTGTGCCAGCCAAGGCCCTATCCCACAGTACCCAAATAAGGCGAGCAGGGCAGGTCTAGGGTTGACAACTGAGAATCCAGACCACCACACAAGTTTGTGGTGACAAGGCAGGTCCGAGGTCAAGCTGGGAAGCTGAGTCAGGATCAGGTCTGGTGTGGGCAGCCAGGGTCATACAGCCCAGAGATCACCAGGCAAGTCCAGAGTGACAAGGCAAGTCTGAGGTCAGGCTGGGAAGTCAGTCTGTGGGTCAGGATCAATGAGGTCCATAGTCAGGCAAGGCATGGCTGTGGCTGAGCTGGAGACAGGTATGCCAACACCATCCCTCAGGCAGGGACTCAAGGCCCCGAGCTGAGCTTAACTGGAGCCTGGGACTATGGGCAGAGGATGGGGGTAGGTCCCAGGTGAGGCTGGTCAGGGCCATTAAGATCTGTTAGTGTCCTCAGGACCTTGTCAGGTTTAGGAGTCTACATTTATCATTTGAAAACACTTTTGTTTGAAATATCCCCTCTCTTTTAACAGAACTGACAGGCAGACAGAAAGACTGAATGTGAATAATGCTAAAATGTCATGGCTGTTCACGTTACTGGTAGAATCTAGTCTAAGTTTTAGTTTGGATAGTTTTCATATTTGCATTCTGGTAAAAAAAATCCCAAAGTTCAAGTTAGTTGGAAATGATGTTTCCACTTAAAGAAAAGCTTAGTAGGTTATAGCACTGGGACTTGGGAAGTTTTTTTCTACTGCTACCTCAGCTTCTGTTGACTGACACAGTGTAGTCATCAAAGCTGGGCTCTGCATCAGTTTCTTCATCTGTACAATGGAAATAAAAAGATACTGACTCCTGACACTGACTTTCTGGCAAAGTAACTTGGCTTTGCTAGACACAATACACCAAAAGAGAGGTTACTAAAATGCAGAGCTGACTGACTATAAGCAGCACACAGAACAAAAAAATATCACCACAGAGAAGAGATTTGTGCCATGGTCATGCAACTTAATGGAAACTAACTTAAGGTCTTTTGCAAATGCCAGCTTCAAAGTATTCATGCTTTATTGGAAGGAGTGTTCTGCTTTTTTGATATTCTCTTGTGCTTTGCATAAAAAGATCTACCAAAAATGTCAAGATCTCCAGAATCTGCACGTGGGATGTAATTCTGCCTTTCCTTAAGCTTCAGAAATCCATTGAAATCACTACTTTGTTTATATGTGTGAAATGATGCGAGAGAGAAATCAAGTCTTTAACCATCACTGAATTCCAGCTGGCAAAATCAGCCAGGCATAAATGAACATGATTCCACTGACTTCTGGGTACATCTCCAGGAAACTTCAGTGATGGGTTTGTCTGATGGTTTGCAGGTGAGACACCAGCAATACGTTTTTCTGAGTGCAGTGAATTCAACACTAAGAACTCCATTATGTTCTTCAACATTTTTCAGACCCTGCCATCTGTGTGATTTGTCCATGGTCAGTACTACTGTCTGCTGAAGGAAATTTGTCCTTCCAAAACAATGCATCTCAGATGGAAGCTATTCCTTTCAGTGCACCAGAATTCCTCCACAGACAAAGTAAAAACCAGCGCATCGGGCTAACAAAGGTGAGGTATATTACAAAACAAATCTTGACAGTACCTCATGAAGACAAGCTTGTGGATTTTAATGCAGCATATCAGGTATCTACTGTCAAAGTCCATTTCTAATAACACTAAACAAATTAGGCTACAGTTAGAAAGATTTACATGCATCTTGCAGCTTGCCATTAGATTAGCATGCATGTCAACATCAAAATCAATTTTGAACATCAGTCCTCAAGGTCTGCAGAAATGTATTATTTGTAAAGGCCCACAAAAAGGAAAAATATTTCTGTGAACATGATGTTTGACCAGATACGGTAACTGTAATCCCAGAAGCAGCAGGACTGCAGTATCTATACAATCAGAGCACTCCCTGGAAGCACTCCCAGGAAGACAGAAATCTGTTCAGCTTTGTTAACAATTTACTTTTCTTCTCCCTGCCAAATGAGTCTCTCTGGCAAGACAGTAAGATACAACACTCAGGTACCTAAAAGTTTTAAATACCACAAGGACCACATCAGCGCATACTTGCCTTAGGCAGAACACGGTAGTTTCAGACTCCCACATAACTGATCACTTAGATGCTATGCAGAAACATGAAGCTTTGGAATAGGTGGCCCTTACTCCAGTAGTCCTCTTCCTGGGCACAACTGCTAGTCAGTCCCACAGATAGGGGAGAGCTTTAATCGCCAATAGGAGAGCTTCAAAACTAGGAAAGGAGTACAAATTTCTTTTCCTACTCATGGCATCTTTGGATAGAGGGCAGCCTGGCTCAGCCCCTCCAGCTGAACAATACTCATTGCATGCTATCTAGTCCATAAGCCAAGAGTCACTATTGTACTTTTAGATGTTTCCTCTAGTCTTCTGCCATTATGTGACCAAAGACAAGGTCTGTTGTGACAAAGACATGGTCTCTCTAGTATGAGGCTTTTCTGTATTTAATGTTGACTTCATAAAGTGTTTCCTTTTCTGTTTTGACAGATGTTGGTGTATTCCTTAGGAATGACCCTCTATTGGTCAGCAGACTACCAGGTTCCTCCAAATCAGGCCAGTAACACAAACATTTTTGTTTTCTTTTATTCTGTCTTATATTGGTAGTTCAAAGATTGAGAGGCATAATCTGAAGTCTCAGTAAGAGGGGCTTTATGTTTTGCACCACTAGAAAGAATTGGAAAGCTTGTGTCAAGGTCCAGACTTCACCAAAAATACCAGTTCAACCAAATCAGGAATTTAGTTAGGCCTCACCTTTATTTTCCTTTTTTTTTTTCTTTTTCTTCAAAACCCAGAATTTTTCCCATTAAGATGAATTGTACTTTGCTTTTAAGAGTGAAGATTATTTATTCCAAGACTGTAATAAGGAACAGGCTGCCCAGGGAAGTGGTTGAGTCATTATCCCTGGAGGTATTTAAAAGATGTGTAGATGTTGCACTTAGGGACATAGTTTAGTGGTAGACTTGGCAGTGTTACGTTTATGGTTGGACTCAATGATCTTAAAGGTCTTTTCCAACCTAAATGATTCTATGATTCTGTGATAGGAACGGCTAAAAGAAAAACTTCATGTCAGCATGATTGTGGTGCTGTGCACATTTATGTGCTTTTTCAAAGAATGGGATGCTGGAATAAAACTAAATAACTCTCCTTATTTCTGAGCAAATTCTACCAGCATCTCTGCCAGTTGAAATTTTGCATTTCTTGCTTACCCAGAATCCTTTCAAAGATTGTAGCACACGTTTTGCTTCATTTCTATATCCATGCCTTTGATTGCATGTTTTTGATTTGGAGAGCACAAGCTTTTAGTAGATTTAACCTCCCTTTCATGGGTATACATGGTCTAAGAGAAAAGGCTCTATGAGCTAAATGACTCTAAAATTTAAGTATCTGGTCTCTGTGGCAACAGTTTTGGCTAGTATAACTCCTCACCTTTTTGAGGCTAATGCTGCCACATGTCTTTCTTGCATGAATCTTTAAGATTCACAGTCTAATTAGCAAAGCTGTGGAGCAGACTGAGCGTCACCAAGAAGCCCCTATACAGGCTGATGACCCTCCTTGTAGATGCCAGTTCCCGCCAAGGCTATCCTGGATCCCGTTAGAGGCTCCATTTAGTGCTGTTATGTTGCCTGTCTGGAATTTTCCCGAAGTCTAAAGGAATTCAGTACCCATTTCTCACCCAGGGTGAAAGGCTTACAGAAGTTCCTGATCCCAGTTTACACAGGATTTCAGACCACTGGGAGATGTCATTTAACAGTACCTCCATTTTGACTCAGTCCCTCCAGCTGAGTGACCAACTACACACGCTTTTGCTGACACTATGTGAAGATCTGCCACATAAAAGACTTTCTCCTGAATCAATTCTGGAAGCATGTGAGGCACATCAGAAGGAATCTGCTTCCTTACCAGCAAATGTCTACATAAAGAAAATGGTCCAGTTTGCTGTGGGAAGTGTCAGTGAGGTAGGTACTATTCTCATACTCTAATCATCTTCTTTTCTTTGGTGAGAGAGGTGAGCAGCAACATGGGATATAGGTGAGCAATTGCCTGAAATTAATGCTTGTATGAATTAAGGAAGTGAGATTTGGTTCTAGACTTCTAAGCAGTAAGTTGAGTGGGCATGTGTACAAGCAAATAAGGCAATGAAGCCATCTCTCACACCATTCTTACACTCCTGGGAAATGATACAGCTTTTGCGCTTACAGTATCTTCATTTCTTTGGTTAATACTGAAGCAATCACAACCTTTACAGAGACTTCATATTGTCCAAAGGAATGGCCTTTACACAAGAGAAAAGATTTCCCCATTGCCGCTCTGGTTTCAGACTTTCTTCGTGAAATTCAAAGAAATCGCATTTACATCATATTGAGAATTTCATTCATTTTCCTGGAGTGGAAATGAACATTTGCTGTGCAATCAAGCCTGACCATGTGAAGTCTTTAATAAATAAGCACCTGAGTCTTTTTCAAGATTCAAAATACCAACAAACATTTTTTGTTGACAAGCTGAATGAAACTGGAAGAGAACACCCTGCAAATATTTTTTTCTGTTTTCAACCAGTATTCATTAACATTCTGAGATGACTGTAACAGAGGGTGTCCCCTCTTAAACACAGCTAGCACGAGAGCATGAAGCCATCAAAACTCAATCCTGCTTTGTGTTAATCTGAGATGATGAAGTTGCTTATACCAAGCAAATCAGCAGCCTCTGACAAGCAGGGGACAAGGATCACTTCAGTGTGAGAGTCTGAAGTCCATGTATCATATGACATTGACTTGCAGTACTACTGTCTTCTAGGTAGAGCGGGTAGTCACCGAAGACAGCACAGCCTCTCAGCTTAGCAGAAGTCATGTGATAAGGAAAAGACTGCATGAGAAAATATCGGACAACTCACCACTGTCCTCCCAGATGAATTTTCACCAAGGTAAAGAAAAACTTATAATCTGAACTGTCTAATAAGGATACAGCTAGCCTTTTCGGAGTCTTTTCAAAGTTAGGTGAATTGTTTAATTTCATGCTGTAGTGATTACATGTAGTGTTGGATAGGATATTTATTGCTCTACATATAAATGACTTCATAATGGAAAGACTCTGAGGCAAGTCAGCAAGGTTTCTGTTACTTATTTTCTCAAGGGACAGTAGTGTGAGGGCTGTGAAGCAACGATAACGAATCAGCTTGCACAGATTCGACTCTTAAAGCACTTTGCATAAAAACTGTGCATATAAAAAACCCCTACTTTCAAAATGGCTTTTGTACTTTGTATACTCCAGTGTATTTTTGAAGGTAGAGAGTGGGATTCTGTGAAGTTATCCTGTTGCTATTAAGGAATATATATTCATCCTTCCTATTTGATTACTCAAGTAAAGATTTGTGGTTTCTTTTTTATTTTAGTTCTGTTTTTCTATTCAAAAGATGTTTTATAAATTCACACATGGATCGCTGGAGTGATTTCAAGACACAAGGCCAAATCCTGCTCACTGTATAAATAAATCAGCATATACTAATTTCACATTTCATTTGACTAAGATCAAGATTTTATTATCCCTCAGAGTAATTCTCTAACTGTAACTAAATGTGGACTTCAGGTTCAGATAATACTTTTTTCTAGTCTCTATATTGTACTGTTCACTTCAACAGAAATCTCTGATTTTGGGGCAAGCGGAAGGTTGGCCGAAGCTACGCAGGCTTTTTTTGCATATGCTCAACATTAGGTATATGAACAATCCAATTCCTATTCAGGAAATCACATATATGTTCCATTAACTTCAGCTAGAATTAAACACACGCTTAAATACCTGTGGAACATTTATGTTAGGTATTATTGGTCATAAGAAAAGGAGATTCTTTTGAAAACATACAGACAAACCACCCCTAAAATCATATTGACTTGCTCACTCATTCAGAAACTGAGCCTATAGATTCACACTTGCATAAGCTGGTGAAAACACTGCTGCTGCCAAAAGGGATGGTCCCATTATTAGCCCCCCCCCATTAGCCACAAATTCCTGCCATTTCCCTTCTACTCGTTCTAGTGATTATGTGTCTGGGGTGATCTCTCTGTTTGCTAGGGATTCAGGTCACATGGCTTACATTTGCTGAAGGACTTCAATGAATCAAGATGTTGATTACATTGAGAACGTGAGCCACACTTTTCAAGGCAGCATTCCATTTCTTTCCTTTTTTTTAATTAAAAATGATCACCTTCAGAGATTCTGGAAAAGGACAAGAGACTGCAACCAAAGTAAAGTTAGGCTGCAACAGAAATATGTACTTCCTAGTGACTTAGGATGACACCTTAATGGAATTTCTGCAGCTGACTCTGGCAGTGGATTGTGTCTGGGCACTGTCCACCCAGCACACAGAAAGAATACTTTATAGCTGGAGGTTTTGGGCCTCAGAATATAAGGAAGGA
>VYZW01021118.1:11383-69711 GCA_013401315.1 Balaeniceps rex
TAGTCTGAAACACAGACCATAACATATTTTTGGATGAAAACAACAAACATGAACCTTCACCCACAGCTGAAACCAAACCTGGAATCAATCTTTGATGAAGTTTAAAGTCAAGAAATTAAGGGATTCAATCCATACACCATGGAATATCACAAGTTGGAAGCCACACTGAGCACCAATGAAGCTACCATTAGAAAGAGCCATCTATTATCTGCCTCCCCTGTTGCAGCTCCAGGTTGCACCTATGCTTTTCTGTATGCTTTTCAGCTGCAGCTGCCCCCTCCATTTACAGGGCCAGTGAAAGAAGTAAACAAACAACATCTCTGCAGCAATCTGAGCTCTCACATAAAAGTATTAAAGCTAAGAAAAATCCATACCTTTTGATAAAAGATCCATATAAAAATCAATCTGTACAGTCCTAAAAATGACACCACCGCAAGTATCCTCTCTTCCTAAGCTACCAACCTGGAAGCTGCAATCAGAAAACATCTTAGGGAGAAGATCAGAGTAGACAAAGCCTCTTTTTCTTGCAATCAGTGGTTACAGGTGGCAGCCTTAATGAGTAATAGACTAAGTCAGACTGTACTAGTAACACCATTAGACTCTAAAAAAAGTTTGTTGTTGTGGGTTTTTTTCCCTGTGGTAAAACTTTTTTCTAAGATGAAACAGTTTTGCATTCAGTTAAACTCAGTAGAGTCTACACCACCACCATCTAATGGCTTCAGTGTTTACAATACTAATAGAATCTCCAAAAGCTAAAGCAGTAAATGCAGGATTCCCTACCCACCCCCTTTTTTTGTCTTTTAAACTTCCACTTATACACTAACAAAACAAACTGACTGCTGATCTTTCACACCTGCTTGGGGATAGAGAGAAGAAAGGGATTGCAACATCCCAGTGGCTAAGCATAAGAGAAGCACAAGAATGATAAGAATATTTGTAAGCCATTCAAAAGTCACCTACTACAAACAAACAACCCTCTGATGAACAGGTACTTCAAGTTTCCGTCTGCCTGTGTGGAATATGAGAACCAAAGTGACTAGAGTTAAAGAAAGTTAGAAAGCAGCAACCCAACGTCAAACAATGCTATTACTATTTATTACTGCTATTACTAACTTCTAGCCCCCAATGGACAGCCCTCAATAAAGACAGCAACGAAGACTAAGCCTCATCAGAGCACACTGCAAGGCAAGATCAAAGTATACATTTTTCAACAAATCAGTTGCAAGATCTCTCTATCAGAGAGATAAAACAAAACACGTATAGATAGATCTAGTGAAGCCTATTCTGTGAATGGCCTTAATTACAGGACAAAATGAAAAACATCTTAATTAAATTCTTAGAAAAAAATGGAAGTTTTCAAGGCAACCTTTAAAAGGGTTTCCAAAAGTAGTTCTACAACAAGCAAATTAATGTTATTAATGACCCTAAATTTATACTTCATCCTCTTTTTCTCTGTCATCTTATATTTCTTTTTTCAGATTATGAAAAAACTAAGCTAGCATTTAAAAGGAGTTCTACATACCTAAAAATAGCAACCTAACGCCCCGTTAAAATTATTACAAGAACAGGTAACATTTGATACTCTGACAGTGGTTTTCAAAACTACATCTCTATAATGCCACTGTAGTGTCTGATGTTTCTGAATGGCTGCTCTGTGATTCTGCTTTGTGACTAACTGGTCCTCACTGTGCTATTGATGCTGTTTGCTTACTTGTGGCTATAAGCTGAGAGGACTGAGACACAGAGAGCAAGTGTTTATAAACGTAAGACTATAAACTTCAGAGCCTAACAAGAACAAGTATGGTCAAGAGGATCCATTCTCTTTGGTATATATTCTTTGCTGGATTCAAATATTAGCTTCTGGAGCCTTCCACTGACTCAAACCTTTTCATCAGATGTCATAGGGATCACCTGATAATTCATGAACATACAGTCACCTGAAGCCCATGCAGCTCAGCTGCAATTCATTAGCTCTAATTCCTACTGATTTTGTCTTCATGATGAGAAATTCTCAGGGCATCTCTTAAGGAAAATGTCCGAGTCCTTTTAGTCCATCTATTTACTGCACACACTCTTTCATTCTATCAGAACGAAGAATCTCACCAGGAGACAGGTTGAAAATCCTTTTCAGGATTTCAGCCCAGATTTCTGACAGCAGCGTGCGACAGCTCTCCTGAGACCCATAGGTCCTAGTGTGCCCCATATGAAAGAGATTCAGTTATCACCTGCCCCAGAGAAAACTTTATTCCTTTTCTGACTCCTGACACATGAGCACTCAAACCAGTTCATGTTATTGCTATAGAGGCGCGTCCTTAGCCTCTTGGGATATTTTTAAAGTATATCCAGTCAGCTGGAGCACTTGTTAAAGGGTAGCAACATCCCATTTTATAGATTTGCCTTTCCTTTGAGGGAGAAATGATTTGCTGTTTACTCCATCTTGAAAACATCCTGAACTAAAGCCAAATTAGGATAAATACATGTACTGTTTACAAATATTTATTTACAACATCTAAAAATGTGTATCTTTGTAAGACATTATGAGGAAAGAAAATGGAAAGTCTAAATCTGAAGCATTTCTTCCCCTTACACCCAGGTGTGGAGGTTCTCCTGTTCACTCTTTCTCAGGGTATCTTCCTCAACGTGAACCTTTTGTAGGAGAAGCATGTTAGCTGATGTAGCTAACGCCCTTTCTGGACTCATCCAGAGTATCTGAAAAAAGTTCAGTCTTTCCCCCAAAACTTTTTACTTCTTTTTCCCAGTTCCCTCCATCCCTCCTCTCCAAGATCAGTTCCTTGTTCTGGAGAGGATTTTGTGCATTTTAGCCACATATATGAGAATGAGAAATGCAAGTAGACAAGTACCAATTAATAACAGAACATCCTCCTTGCTCCATTTCTTCAAAGAAAATCACTCCTGCACAAAAGCCCATATATGCACTTATACAATCATAGATGTAAACGATCATGTACACCTGTAGAAAAATCTACTGAGAACTCTGTTCAATCCAAATTGCAAGCACACAAGAACAGCAGTTGCAAGCACACAAGAAAAAAAATAAAGGCAGGAATAAGTAAACTCAAGAGAAGAAAAAGCCAGATTTCTCACTCACTCTTGCCATCTCAGTCTAAGAAAGCTCTGTCAGCAATTACTAGTAATCCAAATTAGTATTACACAGATATCACTGAAGTATGAAACACAAGATAAACATAAGGCCAGAGACCCTCCAAACCCAGAGAATCTCTCCAGACAGTTTTGGTGCCCAGTTGTAATAGGTGGATCTAATCTAAGGCTTCGTGGTAACTTTGGAAACCTCAGCCAAAAAGATAATACAATTTATTTTCCTTTAACCCATCATGAATATGTTTAAAGATCAATGAAATCTAATCCAAGCTTTATAGACACAAGTATATTACGAAGACTTCCAGGTACAAAGGAGACAGAAATTATACATTTATAAAACAGAGTAATTCAACTAACTGCAGGCCAGAGAAACATACCATTATGGCTGAGCCATAGAATCCTCATAGCAGGGAGACAGAGCCTCATGCCACCTCTAAAAGTGAGAATACACTCCAGTTCATGATAGGTACTTAGCAACAGGCATAACAGAAAGGTTTTGTAGTCTAGTGTATTCATCTGAAGAAACTGGCCTGAAAATTTCCAAAAAAAGTAAAACAGGAGGCATATCACAAGCTACATGTTAGTAAAGTACCACTTGCAGTAAACTGACACTTGGTCTAATTCTGCAAGATATAATATCCTACAGTAAGCTGTAGCACTCCCTTTTTAACAAAAACACAGCATTTCTCCATTCTGCACAGAAATACAGAAGGAGAAGCATATCAAAATAGGACTGGTTTGAGCAAACCTGCAGAATGAAGCAGCAAAAAGAAAGAGGATAGCTGAAGTGTTAGTGGTCACCCTTGAACTTGAGGGACATGGATTTGTTCTGTGTCACATGGCATGCTTTGAAATGAGTTTGATGGCTTCAGTTTCACTCCCACAGGGATTTACCCACCTCATCAGAACTAGCCCAGTTTGTCTCCTTCAGCTCAGCAGTGGAACAGTAATACTGCTCCCGTCACATACTGTGGCTAAGACGCATACGAGAGCTGTAAGATGGCCCTTGTTTGAAATACTCGAGTCTGTGTTTCCTGTTTCAAAGAGGCTGCGTTAACTGAGCCATAGCAAAGGCCGAGCCTGGAATAGTAGGGATGCTGCAAAGAAAACATCAAGAACTGTAACCTGGAACTGTTACTGAGACATGAAGCACAGTAGCACAAGCAGCTCTGTAGATTAGAAGTATTTTCACTGCAGAGCACCAGCTGGGTGAAGCAACAATTTAGAAGCAAATATTAAAGGTAGGATTGAGAAAGGTACCTGAAGAACTGCAAACATACCTAGCTGGTGTTCTGAGGGCCTAAGACAGTCTCTAATGAGACAGAGGGAAACTTTCCAGAAGACAGGTTCCCTCAAACTCCTCTGAAGTAAAAGGTACTGATCACCACAAGACACACAGGTGCCAGACTAGCAACACCACTGGTCCAACTGAGCAAAGCCTGCTAGAGAGGCTCCTACTGGGACAATCACGCAAGGGATCAAGTGCCTCAGTAGAGTCTGAATTCTCACTCTCTAGAACAAAAGAATTTACAAGGCATAATTTAGAGTTACAGAGAATCAAGACTAAAAATAATTCTATTTCCTTTCAGGGAGTGAATAAAAATCTCGACGCAACCCATCAATTCCAAGACAGACGAAAAACTCTCTTAACTTTGCATTTACAAACTATGCATGATTTGAATGTGAAGAAATGACCAGGAATTCTTTTGCCTGTAGCACAGTTAGTTTCCCCCATACAGGCATAAATGATGCTCATCAATAGAAATGTGGTATTTCTGAATATAAAACATACATAAACTGCGCTTACTAGGTCTCCTCTGGTTCCCATTTAATTTCTTTTGTCTAATGTAAACTCACTGGGCTATGACTAACAGCTAACATATAATTTCTAATTGTATGGCATTATGTTATGTTAGTACAAAAACATTATCAGAGCCAAGAGAGAGACAGAAGCATATCGTTCAGTCTTACTGGGAGTAGACAGGAATGGAAAAATACCATCAACATCAAGTACATTTGTCAAGGAAGCAGATTAAAAGCCAGCTTTAACGGGAAAAAATTCTCCCCACATTTTGCTTTCCTACTTTTTAGATGATAGAACTGTTATATAAACAAAGCAATATATGTTCACCTTTACAAGGGCTTATGGAAAAGCAATTGGATGATATAGGACATTACTATTTTATTCTTTGGAAGATGTTCTGTATATTTCTACAGAAATGGCCTAAAGCTTTACAGAGATATAAAGCCTGAAGTCACATGATTAGCCATAGAATCCATTCTTGTTGCAGAATTATGTTCAGATTTACATTTGAAAGAATTACGAGCCAGAGTATCTGAAAAAAAAGAAGAAAAAAAAAAAAATCTGATTTACACCCTGTAGAGATTTCTCTCCCTGGGGAATAAACCAAAGGAACATAAATCGAGTAAGGCCTTGTAGAAGTATACTCCTGAGCCTGCAGATAGTCTGTAACAATAGCAGCAAGTATTGCGATCAGCCCATATCCTCTCGATGTGCTAATCATGAGGTTCAAAAATTGACAAATTAAATGGAAAATGTGATGGACAGTATTAGTTTTGTTTGTTTACAGCTGGCTGTACGTGATGTTCCTCTGAAATGGCTGGGGCTGGGCAGCCGGCAAGGGGGTCGGCAGCTTGTCGCATGCAAACGGCTGCCTGCAGGCCAGGGGAAACCCTCTCACAGCACAGGAGATTCCTCCAGTCCCCTCAGTGACAGAGTGTGCCCAGGCCAGTGGTGCATGGAGGGATGGAGGGAGAGAACAAGACCCACCAGCAAGCAGGAGCCTGCGTGCAAGCAAAGACAGCGACAAAGCTGAGAGGAGCCGGGAGAGACGCACAATGGGGTCTGAAGGGGGGATGGATAGAATTCATTTTCCTAGGTACTTAAAAAGGACTGTGTTGAGCTTGTTGTCACACAGAAAGCCAATGGATTGCTGAAATCTGAACAAATCAGAAAGAGAAGATCTATCCACATGAGAGAGGAAAGAGAGGGGGATATGTTTGTGTTGTCCTTGTTTTATTCTGTCTTAACCCAATTCAACTTTGTTGATCTGAATTTTTGCTGTTTTAAAGCATCTATACATTATCTTTGTTTGTGATTCAATAAAACACAGCTTTTGCAATTTAAAATCTTTTTCTGAAGAGCTCACTTTAAGGAAAATGGAAATTTCAGGAAAATCCACCTGAAAGCTCTGGCAAGCTTGAGGTCCTGTTCAAGTAATACGTATTAACAATAACTGCTGAATTGGTATTTACTTCAGATTAAGTGTAGGGGGCCTATAGGAAAGATGAGGACAATCTTTTTAGCAAGGCCTGTGGTGACAGGACAAGGAGCAATGGTTTTAAACTAAAGGAGGGTAGATTTAGGCTAGATATAAGGAAGAAATTTTTTACAATGAGGGTGGTGAAGCACTGGAACAGGTTGCCCAGAGAGGTAGTGGAGGCCCCATCCCTGGAAACATTCAAGGTCAGGTTGGACGGGGCTCTGAGCAACCTGATGTAGTTGAAGATGTCCCTGCTCACTGCAGGGGGATTGGGCTAGATGACCTCTAAAGGTCCCTTCCAACCCAAAGCATTCTGTGATTCTAAGTTTCATGAAAAGTCTCACTGTTTGATCTAAGGAAAGCTTGAACAGTCTATTTAGTCTGTAATCCATTTAAGCATCTGGTAGAAACACAGGAGCTAGGAAGACACTGGAAGGAGCACAGGCAGAGTTGTGTTGGTGTGTTAGGAACACTGGGTTTGCTTCCAGCTCTCAAGAGAGCCCACTGCACTGTTCATAGCCTGCAACATGACCCTCAGCAAGTCACCCCACGTTCCTGCACGTATGCTTCCCTTCTCACATAGCGTATCAGTCCCATTCATTAAAATTGCCAACTCTTCAGGACAACATTTGTGTCAGGGCTTAACATAAGAAAACCCTTATTCTCAGCCAGGGAATCCTTACATTAGCAGAGTGCAAACACTGGTCTCGTGCTCTCCCTCTGCATAGGCTGAACAACATCCCCAAACCTGTACAATTCTACTGTATGAAAGGAGATCATGGCTTTCCACAATTTTTTCAGCCAGGAATCCCAGCATTAACCAAAAAGAAAAGAAATCCTAAAACTCCATTCAGCTGACCTTTAATGTCATTGTCACCCAGCATGTACTTGGCAGCACCCAATCAAAATCTTCCAGGGCACTGTAACCTTGATACTATTGACCAGCATTGCTCTGATTTAAATTTCAAACAGCCTGCAATTTTGATTCCTCTTTCCCCCAGCTCTGAAAGCAAACATTATGGATTTTATAGGGAAGAAGGCCCTAGCCACACACTTGATTTGCACAAACTTCGCATACGTGAAAAGGCAGTCAATACAAACAGAATTAATTTTAATTAACCTTAATACGCTGATGAAAATGGTGGGGAGTTTTCATGAACAAATAAGTAGAGCCACATACACAAAAATATCTGCTTTGTTAATTACACATGCACACATCCGATAATACAGTCATGGTTAATTATAGTACTTGTTTCCGAACTTACATTGTTACAATCAAGCTGAGCCACCGCTTCAGTCAATAAGCACGTGTCCTTTTTTTGGTTAGGCAGAGTAGAACCCAGCACTGAGATTTTGATTAGCAGCCTCATCAAAGATCTTCAATTCACCATCTCATCAGCAGGTCTCCGGTGCCTATTGGGGATGGGAAGAAACTTATTATAATTCCCCAGCCTGGAAAATCCACTGGAAGAATTGCTCCTGGATCACAAACAGGCTCACCTGCAGCCTCTCTTCAAGAAGCCCAACTCATTCACACAAAATCAGGAGCAACTACTCAAAACCATGGTTACACTGATGTAAAACCAGTGAAAAGAGGCAATCAAGAAACCAGTCTATGAAACTGCTACATGTAAATAGAAGACAAATACCACCAAGTGAATTGAGATCCCTATTACTCAATTTAAACCTGGGTAGACATCCAGATTTAGTGAGTACTGGGCCACAATCTCTTAAGAGATTGTTGCTGCAAAAATTTCAAGCCAAACCAGACATCTAAACGTGAAAGGGTCTGAGGTTCCTCACTCTTTAAAGAGCCATAGCCAAGTCATTTCAACCAGCCGCTTTCAAATGTGCCTCTGCATCCATGAGGAATACCTCTCCATGCTGCCTCTAAGGCTTACCTGGGCCCAGCTGGGAGAATCTAAAATGAAACTTGTATGGAAATGCTGAAGGAGCCAAGCACTTGGAAGAATAAAGCTCTTTTGCAATTGTTTTTGCTTACATGGACGCCTGATTCTGAAAACTCGCTATGAAAAATCTGTATATTGGCCAAATTTCTGGCTAGTGCTGAGATTTTTGGTTATTTCTCAAAAGCAGAATACAGAAAAGGGGAAAAAAGTGCTTTCTTAGCTTTCCTCAACATTCTTATCTTATCAGCACAGTGAACACACACTGCACAAAGAAAGCAGATGCAAGACACAAAACCAGGTATTTAATGTTTGTTCAGTTAGAAGAAAAATATTGCCAAACCAATGGATTCGAGAATAATAGAGTTATGCCCTGAAAATCATGAGATTTGGGACTCCCTCTCTTTGCTTTCTATTTTTTAATCTTCCAGGGTGCTTTTGAGTTACATTTCTACATTTGAGAGCCTGCGGGCTAGGAATTTATTTAAGATACAGCTAAGAATCTCATTAATAACATGAATCCAGGAACTGGGTTTTAAAGAAAATATACAGGTAATGCAAAATTTGAAGTCATGACAACTGGCAACAGTGCATACAATATCAATATCTAGCTAATGGACCCAGAATTATTACTGGTTAATGAGCTGAAGCACTCAACAATAATGGGAAAAACAGATCAGAAGAAATGTTTCTTTTATAACATGGCTGCTAAGAAAGATACCAAGTTACTCCGAGTCACATCCTGGTTTACTTAAGTGATGGCAGACTGGGCCTAACTCTAATGTCACAAGCAGTACTTTTGAAGTAGGCAAATACCTGGTGATATACCTTGATTTGCACCTATACAACTAAGCAAAAAGGAGCCCAAACAGAATAATTCTGTAGTTAAGGCAAATATGATGTGGTCTTAAGACTGTAAACTAACCACTCTTTAATGGTTTAGTAGGATAGGTATAAATAATGCTATCAATAGTTATGGTTTCATCATATCCAAAATCTAGGTGGTGTTGGAGTTCGGCTGATAAAATTCTAGCAACTGAGGATAGACAAGCATGTTATAAATTGCATTTGGAAAAGCTTCAAAACAAGCTGGTGCCGAGCAGCAACAGACTGAAAACCCTTTTTGCAACATCATCTTCATGTTCGGAACATATCTGACATATTTCAAGTATATTTTCATTAGATGCATTACCTGACCTGTACAAACGCTGCTGCCACCTGCCCTCCTCCCTAAAATTATAGACTAAACTTGGAAAGTGTAGGAAATAGCACTGCCAAAATTCAGGCTTCAGACTACAGATGCAAATAATTGTGCCTTCGGTAGCCTGCTTGATGCTGCAAATAGTCTGACTTTTCTGCAAAAACTGCAATGCAGAAGTTCATGGGCACAAATATGGAAAGTACATTCCAGTCCTTGCAGCAATGTTTCCCTCTATTTTACACCTTAACAAATGCATTATGAAAATAAACATTTACCTGGCAGTTGTACTTAATGGAGGTTCTCTCCTTTTAAACTGATTGAGAGCTTTAGAGTAAAAGAAAAAAAGCACAGGGGGATGTACACCAGTGAAAGTTTGGAGTTTAATGAACAAAGCCACTTATTCCCTCTCAAAGGCAGAGTGAGACAGAGAGGGAGATGAAAGCTCTTGTTTCATTTTATGTGCAAAACAGAACAGACATCTCCCATAGACATGCTAATGAAACATTGATTTGCTGGGGTGACGTTTGTTACCACAGGGCTCTCCACCTTGGACTTCCAGGAGAAACGATTCACAATTAATTAACTCCTTTCACAGATTATCTGAAATCTAACTTGGGCTCAACCCCACTTCATGATAATGTTCGTTTTGTTAGTAATATGCAGATCAATGAATATATATACACACACACAGAGACATATATATGTAAAAGATGTATTCCAAATTTTTATATACATGTATAGACATGCAAACATATAATGCATTATATGTAATGTATAAAAATAAATTCTATCTAATATATCAAATGTACATGTACTTGTAGCCATATAATTCCGCTGCTGTAAGTACACACACTGGTTTCTGCCATCAGCTCAGCACTCCCATGGGAGAACTCAACAGACTCCCAACACTTCAGGCCAAACCCTGACTCACTCACCCATCTCCTCCTTACCACAAGTTAATATCAAACCAACACCCCAGTACACGTTAACAAGCATTGCTCCCCCCTGTCCTAACCACCACTTTAATGGGTTTTCTCAGGCACAGAAAAGAGACTGGCACTCTTGTCTCTCCATTAAAATAATAATAATTAAAAAAGGTAGCTCCTCTTCAAGGGGAATGGAGATATGAAATAAATATGAGAATAAAAAATACTTGGGGTTTTGTTTGTTTTCAGGAAAGAGAGGGGAAAAAAGTAACTGCAAAATTCTCTTTCAGTTCAAAAGAACGATACACACACACACAAACCCCCAATTGTTTTGCTGTGTATGCACTCTATGGCAGAGGCAGGTGAAACACCGCACCTCCCATATCACGTTTTTAATCTCATTTGTCCTACACCCACGAGAGCCTCAATCCAGTATCACAGACCCCTTGATCAAAGGGGGTTTGATTCACCTACGTTGAATTCCACCACAAAGATGTATTTCCCCGCGTTTGTGGGAACCCTTCTGTAAAGTTTACATTTACCAAGGGATCAAAATAGAGCAGCAGGACAACTTCAAATGTTGACTAATAAAGCAGTTATGAAGTGGCAAAGAGAGTAGCTCAGAAAAAGAACAAATGCTACATGCTCAATGGGAGCTGCTATAAATGTTAGTTAAAGATTATCTTCCCTTAAAAGTTGTGAGGAAATTAAGGAATGGAATTCTATGGATATTGTCTTTCTAAGCTTTTCTTGTTTTGGTTGAGAAACAATGCTTGGAAAATAAGAAAAATAGGTGGATTCTTTTTATAATCAAAGTATTTAATTTTCAGCAATGAAAATTCCAAAAGGTTCCACAAAAGTGGGTATTTCTTTCTTGTTTACGTAAAAACCCCCACTTTTCCTTAAAAAAAATAGTTTAGGTTCTGTGTTTAAGGCCCTGTGGCAGGGCCTTAAAAGCTGTAGTAGATTTAAATTTTACTTTAAGGGATTTAAACCAGTCTCACAGTGACTTTATCATTTTTCTTCTAGGATGTGCATAAGAATTATGAATATGATATAAGAAATAATTTTGTTGGATATTTTTATTTACAATAAAAACTAAAATTGCTTTTAAGTAACATATCTAGAACATCAAAGGCTTATGGAGCAGTAACACCATAAATAACGTTCAACATACTATTCTTTAAAGATTTTAATTTGAGAATTTGAAATAAATCTCTAACTGTACATACACACACACATTCCCCCACTCCTTTCTCCATGAATACCATTAACGTGAATTTCAAGCAGGGCTCACCTTCACAACAGCTATTATTGACACGGGGTAGATGATCAATACAGAACAGACTGGAAGCTCATTTTCAGAAATTGATAAAAGTTCAAACCCCAGAGGGGTTAGATGATTTATAGCAAAGGTTAAAGCTATGCATTCTACTTTTCTCAAAAGCAAGGGTTTTCCAGATGCTTCCAAACATTTTTTTTTCTTAATGCCTTTAAATTGGAATACAAATTTATTTTCTTTCTTGGAATTCATAGTTAGAGTAGAAACCAAGTTTGGTGAGAGTTAGCATCTATCAAGCAAGCAATATATCTTAGCACATGAGATAACTTTCTTTGTACGACAGGTGCAAGAATCACAAAGCTGGGCCTTACTGGGACTTACTCTTCATCTCCCAAACCCAACCGACAGCACCAAGTTGAATATTCCACTCGTTCCTAGCTGCTACCATCCTGCACTGGCACTCATGTTGGTCCTGGCTCCCTCCCCACAAGGATACTAGTAAGTGGTGAGATGGAACTGAGGGCCACCATCCTTCCCATCTCAGATCCCATTTTAAGGAGTTCACAAGCTTATGATGAGAGAAGATGATGTTATATCTTCAGTAACCATGAAGTAAGTAAAGACAACAAGGAAAACAGTAGCTATCAACTTCATGTAGAATTGGGGATATGCAGCACTGCCAACCCAGCCTAGTGGCAGAAAAGGTCTCAAGAAAAATGAATCACAGAATCACAGAAACATAGAATGCTTTGGGGTGGAAGGGACCGTTAGAGGTCATCTAGTCCAACCCCCCTGCAGTGAGCAGGGACATCTTTAACCAGATCAGGTTGCTCAGAGCCCCGTCCAACCTGACCTTGAATGTTTCTAGGGATGGGGCCTCCACCACCTCTCTGGGCAACCTGTTCCAGTGAATGGAAAAGGCATCTTCTCCAATGAAGTAGCGCAGACCAATGACAGTAACAGACCTCCCCAAGAGCAACGTGCTTGTCCCTTTCCAATGCATTACAACTTCTTACCCACGCCCACCTCCTTTCTTCAAGGCATCTCTCCTCTGCTTAGGAGGCAGCAGCAGCAGAAAAACACTGCTTTCCTTCTCAGGTCATCAATAAAGAGCAGCCTCACTAATGAAGTGCTCTGACTAAAATAATAAAAGAAAGGCCAGTATAGAGTTCCTGTGAGTCCTGGCTCAGTCCAAACCGTAATGTTGATGTTGTTATATAAAAGTACCACAGAGTATGTAGGGCAACCCCATGTCTATCACAGCAGCCAGAGCCATTTCATACTGTGTGCTTTTAATTATTTCATTGACACCCTTGGACTTGATAACTGCCTGATTTTTCCTGTCAACACTTTGGTCCTTGATTTTCTTCACAAAATCACAGTTTCAAATTACTTTTTTTCCTCCACCCCCACCCCAAATTTTTTTTGGCTTCTAATTCTCTGAATGCCCCACGCTGTTTTAAATTACATGCTCATTTTGGAATATGCAGACTATTTATCTAGGAGGCAAATTTCAGAGTCATCTGAAATTAATTTACCAACCCCAAAGTTCCTGGGTACCAGCTTCCAATTCAGCCGTGGAATTTCCTGATGGCGCTGCGTGGTTCAGGTTTCTCCGCACCTCCAGAGAGCCACCCCACCAGCCATGAGGCTGTGACTTGCGCTCCCTCCTGCTTCTGTTACTTTCCTACTGACCTTTTCAACAGCAAAATAAAATCTATCTTACTTAATTTGTAGATATTAGTAATAAAGCAGACTGTATAATTCTTAACATCGAACCCACGTCTTGGGAGGTGGAAGTGTTTCAAACAGTTGAAGGGTACACAGCACTTAGCATAAAACTCAGCCTGCAAAGTTGATATTAATTGTTATGCCAAGTATATTAACAGACACTAGCTGTCCTGTGTGTACAGCAACATAATTTTTGAAAGTATCAGTTACCCCAGGTGACTTCACCTGGACTTTGGGCACCCGCACCATCTCTAACATTAAGGCTGTGGGCAAAATTAAAATCATTTCAAACATTCCAAACATAAAATTAAAACCTTCTGCCATGAAAAATCTTGTATTTTATTTTACATGTCTGTAAAGAGTCCAATCTGATGGGAGAAACTTGAAATTCCCTGTTGTTTTGTTAAGTATATCAAAACAAGTTTCAAGTGTAAGAGAGGTTATGGCATGTTTCAATGGTCAAATTTTTTTCAGGCAAAATTATTTTTCCTTAAAATTATTTTTTCATGTTAAATCAATTGTGACATTAAGTTTAACATGTTTCTCATTTGAAGATGGATGCTTTTCCAAAAATGCCATAATTGGCTTTTTTGGGGAAAAAGCTTAATGACATAGTTTCCCTCAAAAGCTTGTAAGACGTTTGGAAAAATTTCCACCTAAAAGTTGTTGGAGAGCTAAATGTTATTTTGGAAGTGAGGATAGGGAATACAATGATTTTGCAATATCAGACCAATATTTGTATTTTTCTGTAACTGAAAACAGTTTTTATGTTTGTAACCAGAAAATGAAGTTTTCCTACAAACTTCTTAATTATTGCATTTTCAGTATTTTTGGTGGGAAAATTACTGTAATCTGCTCCTGAAGTTACTTTGGTACTTTAAAAAAAGTAAGTTACACTATAGCCCTTAAACAAGGGGCTTTTCTACATCTAAGACTGAAGCACCTCCTACATAAAAACTCCCAAGAGTCATCTGACCATGGATGACAGTTGAAATCAATCATGTCATGTCACAGGATATTTATCAGAAATCTCACATCAGCTGTTTGATCCACACCCACCAGTGGAAAATGGACCACTCCGTTTAGTACTGCTATAACCACCCTTAAAGAAAGCCTCTGGAGCCTGGAAACCCCAGATCCCCCTTCACTGGCAGGAATTCAGGGAAATCAACTGATTTTCAGGGTTAGGTTTTTTGTTTATTTATTTAGTTTTGATTTTTTTACCACTTGCCTTCAAGCACCGCCAGGCACAGAAGCTAACCCTTCCTCAGCTGACACCTTACTCCATGGCTACAGAGGCATCCGAGGACTCACTATGGGCAGGTGGGTGGAGATCCCTTCCGTGCCAGGGAAACCTGCTGGACAGCCCCTGTGGATAGAGAGGGTCCGAGTGCACCCAGGCCCCCATACCACAGCCTTCTCTCCTTTCTTCCAGAGAAAGGAGTCTCCATAAAGAATGGGTCAATGGAAGCGGTAACACTGAAGTGTGCTTGTAAGCACTGCCGTCTTGAATACAACAGATGCACAAAGCGGAGGCTCGTCACCAGACTTCCAGCATGTGTCCTTTACCTCCCAGTACCCTGCCCCATGCACACCTTGCTGTAGTGATGGATCCTACTACTACAGCTAGAAATATTGGTATTTTGAGGTGAATAGCAGCTAAAGCAGCTACCTGGAAACTCCAGTTTCAGACTACTCTGGGAAATGAGTGGCAAAATAGTTGTTATGGATGACACAGCAATAATAGAAAGAAGAGGAGACCAAGTCCAGCTATACATTCCAAGAGAGACAAAGTTACTCAAAGACCTATAAACAGTATTTGCCAACAGATAAAGTAATTTAGGTGAGTTATACTACCGTAAGAGGTTTTTTGGTTTGTTTGTGTGGGGTCGTTTTTTCTTTGTTTGAAGTCAGACAGCAATGGCATTCAGACTGTAATCCCTTTGATCTCAGCTCTAAAAGGATTTCTATCTGTGAAAATTTCCTGGTATAAAAGGCAGAGTCTGAACCCAAATAAGCCACACTGGCAAAAGCTGTCAAAGGGTCTAGTTAGGACACCATGAAAAGCTTGCAATAGATCTAAAGTGCAGGTATTCCAGCTCAGAATTAGGTCCATGTTCCATGCAGTCTTCTACAGGGCAAAAAACCTCATGATAATACTTCCATGACAATATTTTAAGCAAACAAAAATAGAAATAAGATTTAAAACCCTGGCTTTCTATTTTAATGAAACCAAAAAGAAACATGTTCAGGGGAGACCAATTAAAAAATTGGCACAAAGCCGAGGACTGCTCCAAAAAAAACTCTCTGTAAAGCTGAGCTGTTGAGGTTCACTATTTCAGACCACTGAACACAGTAACATTGTGAAACTAACAGCAGCTCTGCTTTGCCATCAGCACACTGACAAAACTATACTGAAAAAAACTTTGGAAGGAGAGATACATTTCATTCTCCCTTAAACTGTTTCCATTACATTTATTTAAACGAACTGAAATTTCACCCTGCCAGCTGCATACTCAGTTGCTGTGGCAGCCCAGGCATGTACAGTCTGGCTGCTTCACGGTGACTTTTTTGTGGTAAACACTGCCTACCATTTGAAGGATCCACCACTTACATTTGACAAAGGTGAGCTGTGGGATGTACAGATGAAACAGAACTTATAGCAAACTCATGGTGCTTTGGTGTAAAAGGTAGAGGCCAGGCAGACTAGCATCAGCTGACAAGAACAGCAGCAGGCATGTATGGTTAGATGTCTAAATCCTACCCTAAAATATCCTGAGGAAAAAAGAAGGGAAGAAAATTGAAATAAAACAACAGTTTGGTTGTCATCTCCAAGTACTTGAAGCAGCTGCTATTCTTAAATCCATCCCTGCCCCTTTAGAAGGAATGAAAAGCCACAGTTTGAAGAAAAATACACTGTACCTAATAACTGCACATTAAAGGGGGGGGGGGGGGGGGGGGGGNACCTTGATCTCCAGGTGAACAAAAACCTGATTTAGATCTCCATGTGTGTCATGTGTTTTACATCTTCCAGGTCTCAACTAGGTATTTCTGCATGGTTTTTTTTGGAGGGAGGGAAGAATTCCTAAAACATTTTTTTAACATTTAACTTCTTCCCATTACCATTTTCATAAACAGAGGTTAGAAGCAGGGAAGGGCAAAGAATCTTCAAATGTTTCTAAAGCCTTTAAATGCTAACAGTAATACCTGCCGCAATGGATAAAAAAATACTGCCAACTTCAGGGGTTCTGGTATCAATGATCACTTCTTTCTCTGCCATAAGGCTGATCCTGAAAGGTCCTGAACAGGTCCTGAAGAGGCAAGAGCCCCACTGCATTAAATTATGTGGCCAATTTAATAAAACATTAACACCTCAAAGGCCTCAGCTTTTCAAGAAAATTAGGTACATTGGAGCACGTGTACAGTAGGGTCATAACTATGTACCCCTTGATGAATGCAGCTGGACCATATAAAACCCCAAAAATCATCTTTAAATCCAGCTCATTCACATCATTTACGTTTATCTTAGCAGGACGTATTAGCTCATACACATCACTGATTAAACCACCTACCTTGCTTTTGGATCAGAACTGGCTCCCAGCCAGCTGGTGCAAAGCAAAGGTTGAGAAGTTCAAACCTATCTCCTTCCCTTCAATTACAGATACCCTACAGCAGTTATTATCTTCTATAGAACAAGGTAAATCTGCCCTGCCATTTTTTCCTCCAACTATTACTACTTGAAAAGAGAAAAACTCAGCTGAGTGAATGAAACAAAACTAAGGGCATCGGTAAAAATCTGTACTCAAGCAGTCACTCATGTACAAACACTGCAAATAAACAGCTGACATTATAACACAACAACTGATTCGTATGACTGCATGCTTCATGGCTGCATTTAAGATTTCAAGAGCAACTGGATGTTAAACTCAGATTGATGAAGACGACCATTCCTTTCCCCTCCACAACAAAATCCCCATGCAACTGATTAGAAAAACAAAAACATTTTCCCAAAATTTAAACACTGAACACAAAGACTGCAGAGAAGGTAAATACTTCCACAGTCACCCAGAAGCAAGACACAGGCAGTAATTGTGGATATTTGACTCCTTGACTTGAGCATGCATGCAAAAAGCCAGTAAATCAGTAAGTACACGCTCACCCTGTTGCTAGATCAAAGATTCAGGGTTAGCACTGGAAGGGCAGGGCTGGGGTTCTGCAGCACTCAGGCAGGGAAACTGCAGCAGCCGTCCTGACATCAGTGAGGATGGACATCAGGCAACCCTGCCACTGCCTCTCCCACAGTGGGGACAGAGGACCAAGCAATTTGCTTTTACGACATGATTATGTTCTAGGCCAGAGAAGATGGAGAGTCACATATCTCAGCTATGTATGCATCTACTTCTTGCTATAGGAAAAAATAAAAATAAACATCCAAAATATTTTCTGAAAAGACCTCAGTGAATCATATTAGTAAATTGGTATGTCCACAAGATGCAGACCTTGTTCTTAGGACTGTGAAGAAGTTATTAGTACAAATACACCATTATCATGGAACACCATCAGGCAACTGGCATTGTTTCATGGACATTTCAATTGTTGAAGCAAAGAATCAGGTTGTTCAAAGATTTCTCCAGTCTTAGCTTTGGAAAAATCCACACTTCTCTTCATCTTCTTGCTCTCCACATGCGGACTTAGGGAAGAAGAGATTTTACACCTCATGTTCTTTTTTCTTTCTTTCCCTCTCTCACTTTCTTCCAAGCCACCTCCCCCAAAGCGGCACTTACCACAGTGACAAATGAAGCAATAATAAGGTTAGTCATTTAACTCCTTGCATCCTACTTAAAAATCACCCTAATTACTGTGTAATGGGTCCACAGAGGCAGAAGAGTCTGGGTGAAATCTACCCGGAGGGCACCGGTATAGTTCATCTGTCCATTCCCTAATAGCACTCTAAAGTTCACCCTTATAAACATGTCACCTAGTCTATAATTAAGTGACTGGTCATTAGGTAACGTATGTGGTACCTGTGGGTCACATATCAGTCAGCTGGTGATGGATCTTTATCCAATAGCTGTGCAGAAGCAGCTCCATAGCTCTGCGTCACCACGGCATTACTCTCAATGCACAGCACACTCACAGAAGAGTTTGTGTAGGTGGGGTTTTTAAGCAATAAACTCTGTGTTTGTGAAGGGTGAGAAACTGAGGGGAAGAGGGAGTGGAAGGACTGTCACAGTTCAGTCTTCATCCCAGCAGCATGATAAAAAGCTGAGTTTTTCCTTTATATTCTGCAAGCATAGTGGTTCCTAAAGCACACTTCATACTTCGCTGACAGGTGAATTTCCTATTCACACTCAATATGAGTCAAAATTGCTAATTACTATACTTTTATAAACTGCAAGAGGACATCCTCTTTCCTGGTCATATTTCTAAAAAAAAAAAAAAAAAAAAAAAAAAAAAAAAAATNATTGTGCTTTTCAACTCCTTCAGCTTCCATAGATGTGCAAGGCCATGATGGACAGAGGGGAAAAGCATAAGCCAAATTTATTATTGATTTTACCAAGAAAACCAGAAGAATCTAGAAGGTAAATCTGAGCAAACTACCAAGTAACTGAATGAACTACGCAGCCAGGCTGATCCAGCCATTCATCAATGTGGGCACACGTACAGACAAATACAGCCAGTTTCATTGCAACTCCCTTCCTCCCCTCAGTCTGTGCAATGTGAGGGGCTTGATCAAAAGAGATATCAGAACAAGAGCAGGACATTCAACTCAAGTTTTTCCTCAGACTGCACAAAAGCAATGGTTTCCAGCAGGTTTTGTTGCTCCCAAGAGACAGAAAAGGACAGGTCACATGAAGTCTTGAACTTCAGGCTAGAGTCCTAGAAACCCTGAGGCTCATACTTCTTACAAAATTATTCAGTTGTTTTACAATTTAGAAGTTCTCTGGACTGGCAAGAGAAAGAAAATTAATTTCATTCAGGAAGGCCCACAGAGGCGGTGCCACGTAGCCAAAAAAAAAGAAAATTTACAACCAATTTTATCTAGGTACAGGAGGACTGTAACCCTGCCCCTGTGTTGCATATACCGTTCTCAAGGAATTTACTCTTACCTTCTGCATTCTTGGATGCAATAATGCAGTGAAGAGCTGGACCACACAGATTTCCAGATGGTAAATGAGATTTGAGCTAAGCTTTTCTTGGTAAGTAAATTATAAAGGAAAGGAAAAAAGAAAAAAAAATCAAAAAACCTCATGCCCACAATGTTTAAAGGTTTATAATTGCTAGTTATTATCTCCAAGGAGGGTGCCCAAAGCCATGATATTATGGCCAACAAAACAAGGCAAGACCTTGAAATCAGCCCTCTGACCCCAACTGTTGAAATGTGCCTTAACTACCACACACATTAACCTCCCATGACGTCTCTTCTGGCAACACACCTCTCCGTTTGATGTTCACAGTAAACCACTTGGGCCGCCCACAGTTTTGGTAACACAGGAAATGGAAGATTTGGCAAAAGCATTACATTGGCCAATTAATTCCAAGACCAAGAAGAGGCATATGTCCATCAATGACTAATTTACCCCACTCCATTTAGAGATATAATTAGATATAACTGTGGGGGGAAAAAAAAAAAATCACTATTTGCAACGTGACACAAAACAATGCATTTTGACTCAAATCACATTGGAAAGATGAGACAGATGCAAAAAGTTTGCCCCCCAGAGAATTTGATTGCTTTAAAGTTGGCAATCAAGGAAGGGATGAAGTCTAAAGAAATGTATTCTTCTTTTGTAAGTTTTGTAAGTTTTGTAAGTCTTTTGCCTGCCCCTCTGGCCAAGATGAGAGTTTATAGACTGAGACGTGCACTCCTTACAAGGCTATCCACTTCTCATGTACTTTCTGAACTTCAGTAACTTTCTTCATAACCAATTCCATCAGTTTCTGCTTTCTTCACACCAAGAAAACATCATGCTGCTTTTGTACTCTCACATTTTGCATATTTTACAAAATTTTCAGGTTCTTTAGTCAAAGACAAGATGAGCCAAGGAGATTAACTTCAAACAATATCTACAAACATGTAGATGTTGTAATTTTAAAATAAAGCTCATGAAATACATAGCTTAAAGCTGCTAAGAAGGCTTGTACAGAGATTGCTTCTTCCTGGCCTATTATTCTATATTATGCCAATATCATAATTTGAAATACTGTTTCCAAATAGCAAAGACAACTCTTATATTTCAAGCTATCCAGTAAAGAATTCAAACCTTTTTACTTGGGGGTCTTTTACTCTACAAGGCACCTCTGGGTCTAGTATCAATCACCCTGTGATGGATAGGCATCCCATACCAGGGTCATTTATACCTCCACTGCTTAGTGAACTGCAACAACTCATCCTCATTGAATACTGACGGCTGATCTATATGATTCAGGTCCAATCAGAACAGTGATTTTTCAGTGTTAAGGACTCTTCCATCTGACATGTTTGTACTGAGACTATAAAGGATCAAAATGGAGCACAGGAAAACAGCCCTCAAATAAGAGGATTAGCCAACTATTTCTGTGTTAGCCAACTATTTCTGTGTGTTTGCACCACAACTCTGCACCATATAAAATGATAAAGTGGTACCTGGCTAAAGGGAAAAAAAAAAAAAAAAAAAAGAGGTAAAAAAAGAAAAAAGCCTGTAACGCAGCATCAGTGTTGCTTATTCAAGAACATGTGACTTTATTTGAACACGTAGTTGAAACATATTATTAGGACAATTCTGCTTCAAGAGTTTGATCACTAATTGGCACACGCAGGAGCACAGCACAAATTAAACTTACCCTTTGGCATGGCTAAATATAAGACAATATAAGTCATGTTTAAGGAGGATGTAGAAATGCAGAACAGCAGAGAGGATGGGTGTAATACTGAGAGAAGTGAACTTGTTTGACAGAAAAAGAATAGACTCCGCAAACTCATTTACTGTTAGAGTGGAGCCTGCATTAAGAAAGACTGCTCAGAAACCTGTAAGTAGGGAGAGATATGAGCCTACTTCAGAGAGGAGAGACGAAATTTGGGGAGGAGAATCTTAACAGTTCTCTTTTTTCTATATAACTTTGTAGGTGTGTGATACATAATCAAAGGATTAAGCTAATCTCAAGAAATCTTGTAAATAAACAGAAATGAAGCAGATTCCAAAGAAACAAATACATGGGTTTTAGATAATTTGTCTTAGGTTTTATCCCTGATTAGATGCATCCGTAATAGTGTCTTTTCAAAGTCAATAAGAGAAACCATTACTCAAACTGCAATTACTTCCTGTGCCGGTAAGGTGGTCTAATAGCCTTTTTTTGGCGCACTCTACTGTATTCAACAGAGCACATGCTCTTCCCATGCAATTGCCATGCCCTGAGAAATATCTTAGCTGAATGCACCAGAATGCTGACCCTAGATCTCCATCTAAGCTTAAGCTTGATTTCCTTACATACCTGGGAAAGCGATGTGGTAAGGTCTGAGATTTCAGCTGACCAGTAAGAGCTGGCTTTATATTTTCTCTGTGGTTACAGCTGTTCACACTGGTCTACTGCAACACAAAGGAAATGGAGAAACATGAGAGACTGACATAAGGAAAGGCAAACGAAGGAAAACATTGTCCTTGTTTAGTGAACATAGCCAGAAAGACATTGGGATTTGCCTGGAATATGACATAGAGGGACCGATTCTTTACTGCTTGCATCCTGCCTTACTACTTCTCTGCAAAGGGGATGCAGTTCATTATTTGCACAAGTATAGGTGACCACACAGAGACAAGGTAAGATATAATACAGCCTTTAGAAATGAAACTTCTGCAACTCATTCCCCATTTAACAGTAGCTTGCTGGGTGGTCTTGAGCCATAAACGAAAAGCATAGCTAATACTGTCTCACACAGTAATTCCAGGGTCCAGCCACTACATAGCAAAATATTTGCACTTTCTTAGTTGAACAATACTTTTAAAGTATAATACATTTGGTTTCATTAATGTTTAAGATTATTTTGCCTTTGTTTTGCTCCATTTAGTGAGAATTTTGTGTCCTTAAATACTTACAAGGGTCTCAAAAATTACTACTATTCTGTGGAACAGGAATATGTCATTGTTCCCACTTCACAGAACTGAAGAAAATATATACAGGTCCACAGTGTTGTGGGTCTGTCTTTTCACATGTATGACATCCTCACAGAATGCCTTTTGCAAGTTTGCATCCACATGAAGAGCTGCCAAATCCTTTGAGAACTCATGGTCTTCGACTGCTTCCCAAAAAGAACTTGAGTTTCTTAACAGAAACCTTGTAAAAGATGACCATACATGCCGCATTTCTGCTTTTTATCTTAAACATGCACATCTGACACATTAAAGTGCATTTTGATTTTTTTTCCCCCTATTTTTCTGTGGTACCTACCAATCACAGAACCAATCTGAGGGAAGGTGTTTATTTTATTTTTATTATTCTGCTAAGCACAGCATTCTCTACAACCTTCAGGGAAGTGGAATAGGGAAGAACAGCATCAACTTCCAAGAAAATATCAAAAGCTAATAACCACCCTTCTGAATTTTAATCCATAGCCAACCCCAGAATAGCTCACTTTATACACTCTTCGCACTTTTGATGAGGAAAAAAGGAGGTACGTAATTCCAGAATCATCTTAAAAGGAGGAACACATTAATAATTGTGAATTAACACTGACTCTTATAGATTACACTTTTCTTCTTAAAACATTAGTCAAAAGTTGAAATTTTTGCAGGAATTCAGGATTAAAACACAAATAATAGTTCTCATGTGAATGCACATTTTATAGAAGCTTCCTTTTTAGCTTGCACTGTAGACTCAAATCATTGGCAAAACAAGTTTCTAGAACAGACTTGGAATAAAGCCCTTCACATTAATGGTCTGATTTTAGGATGATGGCCACAGGGTGGTACTGTGGGCGGGTAGCTACATTTGCTGTTCATGATGCATGCAGCTGGTCATCGCATGCCCAGAGCCAAGAAGTCAAGAGCATTTGGGCAGTCATTGCATGCCTGATGTCAACACTCCTAGTCAACATCAGGCACCTTAACCTACTCCAATAACTTCGCTAAGTGGCCATGCAACCCTTCCAACATCATACCCTTGCAAAGCAAAGAGGTGAGCTTACAAATGCCTTCAGCACCTCGACATTCATCCTGTTAAAAATCTATTTTCTAATTCGTCTTTTCAGTCCTCCAGCGGTATTAATTTTACTACGGGTAAAAGATGTGAGTATATTTATGCAGCAGAAATTACCAAATAATAGAGATCACTACAACACTTCCAGATTTTTGGAAGTCCGTTGGCACAGAATCACAAAGAAGCACGGCAAAGGAGTAAAAATAGAAACTGCTACCCAGAATTACCTAATTTTGACAGGAAAGGCTAACATACTTTTTAATAATGTCACTGCTTTCAAAACTGCCAAAGGGTTTGTAGGCTCTACGTACCTGAGTTCAGGTAAATTACAGACAGCCACTCTGCCAATCTACTGTTACTTTCTGATATATCCTATAGATATATAGGCTTATTACAATAGGTTGAAAAATAAGTTAGCATTAGAGTTTCACCGAAAGAAAAGTTTGAGATTCCTTTTACTGCTTTACCTTCCAAATTTTTATTTTCTGTAATATTTATTTTATTTTACTATCACCTTTCACAGGGAAAGATGCTGAAAAACATCTAGACTGTAGTTTGGTACAGGTTACAGTCATTAGCCAAATAGACTAATAGCTTTGACATCACAGCTATATGTAATTACAAAATAATATTTGTGCCTTCTGCAAAGAAACTGAAGAAAGCTGTATCAGGATGGTCTTCAGAAAAATATGTATGGAGAAGAAACAGGGTATCACTGTGCAAATAGTTAAGACTAATGTGCAATAGCATTCTTATATGTACAAATAAATGAGAGAGTACAGTCCCTGACAAAACCAGATTGTTCTCAAAGCAGACAACACATTAAGTATGGATGGGTTGCAATAACGCATAAGCTAGCAAGACCCAGGCACTGTGCACATCATGTAAATCTCAGGCAGGGGGATTTGTTCATTTTATTCTATAAATGAAAAGTAGATAGTCACAGGTAATCTAGGGGGAAAAAAATAAAATAAAATCTGGGTTTGTGTTTTATTCTGAATGGATTTTTATGCTAACTGTACAAGATCTCTAGTGACCCCAAGCAACGAGAATAGTCTTGTCTTCAGTCTCCTCAAAGAGACAAATTGCATTAGTCCAGCATGTAACACTAGCCTGATGAATTAGCTTTTTCTTCACTAAGAGATTCTTTCTATGTAAGTGTGAATAATCTGTGCACAGATGAGAAAAAAAGGGCAACCCTTCCCACAGCCAAGACACATAATTATACTTGCATGAAAAAAGTACAAACAGCTTTATTTCATATATAAAATATGCATAAAGTTAGGTCAGAGAAGTTTAATTATTAGTGATATGTTAAGACCTTGAGAATACCCTGAATCCAATATAAAGGTGGAACAGGCAACTGAGAACAAGGCCTGGAAGGGGACCCTCAGCAACCTCGCCAGTGGGCAGACACGGCCTGCAGTCCCTACGGCCAACATAACCTCCTCCTTGCAAGTCCAGGAGACCCTTATCCTATCACCATGAAACCCTTTAATGAAAACAAACAAAATCCCCACACAAACACCTATCAAAAAAGGTTGCCAGGGGCTGTGGAGAAACATCACTTTTTTTGCTGCTGTTAAGAGATGCTTAGAATTTGAGCAATTTGATAGAGACTTTAAGAAACCACATGATCCATTTTACATGAGCTTCACCTTATTTAAGCTGCTGTCACAAACCCACCATGTATTTCCAGAGAAGCCTATGAAGTCAGGATATTAGTCAGTCTAACAGAAGCAGGAAAATTACTTCTGTCACAAAGTTAGCAGCTCCCCATGCCCTGTTCCTTGCATAGCATGCTTTCCCTCTGAGTCAAAGTAGAGCTCAGAGAGAGAAGCTATGGACTCTACAACAGCTCTCAGCGAGAACAGGTGCTGGTGTAGATCAGTATCAATACTGGCTTTATTTTGAAGTTTGTGTCACTATCTAAAACCGAACACTTGCTGCAGGAGTTCTGCTTTTGATTCATTTGAGTATCTTGCAATTAAAAGCTTCACCATTTGAAATGGCCAAATGCCATTCCTGGAGTTAGACTTGAACTGAACCCAAGCTCTCTGCAGTAGGGTCTATTGTACCCAAGTGGTTTTGGAGCTGGTGTTAACTGTGTGCACAGCTTAATAGACTATTGAGTTGTTGCTGCCTTTTGTGAGCAATTTGCAAATGCTGTTGAGTCACCTATGCAGCAGTGAGATTCTCATTAAAGCCATTATTTGACCTGCAGCTTAACACAATGTCTTAATCACATTGCTATAAAAAGAGGAGCACTTTGATAGAGAAAGGGTCAAGACGTCAAAAATGAGCACCTGCTATGTAACAGTTATCAACACGCTCCCAAGCGGAAAAATCGCTTTCAGCACAGCACAAAGCATCTTCCAGGAGCTCATGCATATGTGTGTTACTATCAGGCAGAAAGGATGGAGAAGGAAGAACCAGAGGCACTTCTGTGGAGCAGCAGCAACAACATCACAGGATGAACATCAGGTGGAACTTGGACAAATACCGCTTTGACTCCAAACAATTTTTGAGCAAGAGATATGAAGGATCATGTTTGAGACTCTTCTCATTAATGTTGCAATGCAGATACACCGCTGCTAAAAGCAACCTGCTATCATAGGTAATAGCACACTATCTGATTTGCTCACATCGTGCTGTCTACTGAATGACTATTTATTGCTCCAGTTACAATTACAACTAGCAGGTGAGCCCTGTAGCTGTAAACGGTTTAGAGATGTCAGTAAATGCTTTAAGTGCTTTAAGATGACCCTAAAACAGTTAAGCTGCAATAATCTCCTGAAGTGTTTAAGTGGCTTAGGTCACCAATAAGCTGCTCTTGTGAGTTAATTAGGAAGGCTTCCTAATTAGGACAACAAGCTATTCACCAGTACATCCCAATGAAGAAAGCCAATTATACTTTTAAAAGTTACCTACTTCTGTAATCCCATGGAATTCAAACCATTTGTTTAAGCATTCACTGAATAAAACACACACAAACCAACCTACACAAATCTGGTGTAGCTTGTGTTTAACTGGTATTTAGTTCTACATTTTACACACAAGTATTGATCTTGTATTTTGTGTGTTAGCTACATGACTTCATCAGTTATATTTTGCAGAACACAGCACATACTCCACACCACTACACTGGCCAGGTTAACCGCTGAGGAATGCCCAGCCTGGTTGTTTCCTTTAGTGAAAAATCACCAGCAAAAGATTTTTCAACAATTTCTCTAAATTTCGAAACTTGGAGAGAGAAACGTATAGAAGAAAGAACAGCTGAAGCAGTTGAGCTAGAATTTTTTTCTAAAGCTTCTCTCTTTACATATCAAAAATACATTATAAAGCATAAATTTCAAATTACTTGCTCTTCTACTATAACAAATAGTGGTCTCTAGAGTTATTACTGACACCACAAGAGTCCTATTAGGTATATGTTGTTCAAATGTAATTGAAATTTCACTTTCTAATTCAGACTGACATTCATATTTATTTTGCGTTATTTGTTCAGAGCTAGATTACAAGAAAAATCAGCCAATAGATCACAATTCAGCTCCTATTTACTCAAAATATTGCAAAAACAAACACTCTCTATTATCATCATTTTATAACAAATTGTTTGAGTAAGAATTCAGGGCTAAACATAAGCTTGTCAAAACACATAGTCATATGTAACATCACAAGATTGCACAAGCAAATCAACAGGCTTCATTTTTAGTTGTGTCAAACTATTTAAAAGCTGTTTCCAAGCTTGCAGGTTGAGCTGCACATGTGATTTGGGAATCAGACCGCACATCTAATATAGAAGTCTGGTCCTAATTTTCTATTACAAATTGCCAGTATACTGCAAGTAGATTCATAACTTATTGGAAGATGATTCACTACAAAAATGTTAGAATAGTTTCAATGTGCTAACTAGTATGCTAAGGTTACTTGTGTTCAAAGCACCATTCAGGGGGAAAAAAAGATTCTAAACCATGTCATCTGAATAGGGACAGGCCAAAATTTTAGGCAAAGTACCAAATACATGATTCAAGCAGGGTTGGCAGAACTAGCCTTGCTGACCCAGAGCACAAGGAATTCATCAGCCTCACGACAAATACACAAGTACAGATTTAACAGAAGGGAACCAGCCATTTGTTGAGTCTGCCGAGTTTATCATGTACAGACTCCATCAATGGATGCACAAACATTTTCTGGTTTTCTTTTGTTTTTACAGTCTCCTTTCTCCTAATTGGAGAATTAAAATTAACAACCTCAAAAACAGCTTGGGTTGCCAAGTGTCTCGCCTGGCCTGACTGGAAGTCCAGGACAGAAAAGATTTAACGTGAAAAAATTCAACATGAAAAAATTCAGGTTGGGAATGACCTTCTGCACTGATTGACTTTAGTGGAATGTAAATGATGGGCAGTAAATCAGGCGACGTGCACGCCGCTCAGTGAATCATACCATTCCCTTCAATCCCATCTAGAGGGAGAGACATAAATCCTCCCAGTTCAAGCAGGGCCATGAGCAGTCCTTTACATTTCCAATTAAAGATGTACTGTCCTTTGCCCAGCATTCAGTTGGGACGCCACACATTAATATGGTAATCAGCAACCCAGCAGAGGGCCATGGGGGCCTCATTGTCTCTGCCACATTCATCCCCAGGCTTCCTCCCAGCTGGACGGAGGAGGGCTCGGTGTGACAGGAAAATCCCAAGAGACAACAGAGAACCCTTCATTAGAACAGATTTTAATGCCATGCTGCTAGTAGGCAACGCGTTTTGATTATCAGGGCTTTCACACAGATCCTGTGGGGCTGGAGGCCAGATACAGATACTTCCCAGCACTATACAAACAAGCGCACAGTCCGAACGCAGCCTCGTGGCTTGAATACCTACCAATCACCATACATCACCCCGTAAGTGCTGTAACTGTGAGGCTCTTTCTTATGGGAACAGCTTCACTCCTCGTCTGTGAAATCATGGGAGGTTACAGCAGAGAGAGCAATCGATGGCCCCATGGCTGAGAAGCATTAAGGGACATCCAGCCCCGCAGCAGCCACCGGCATTTCTCTGGGCCCGCTGGTGAAGGTGATCTTAGGTAGGGTCTGGAAGGGGCTGCCTCTGTATGAGAGTCTGGCAGCAATGACCAACACTCCTGTTGAGTGCTATATGTCCCTCGTTACACTGCCACATGATAACATAACCCAGAAAAGCAGGGAAGGAGCCAGGGAAGTGCAGGTGGTGGCCTCTTACTGCACTGGTGTTTGAGATCATCTGAGTGAAGATGAGCTTCAGCGCAGGACTAAAAGACAGTAAAACTCTTCAGATCTCCACAGGCAACTGCAGGGAAAGTGATTAACGAGACAGGTTCAAGTTAATGGACTTGGGATTTTAGGTAATGGAAATGAGGGCTGGATGGGCATGACAAGTCCTATCACTTCATACAGCAGTAAGGACAGGCTGCCTAAAAATATGAGCCCGGGAACTGATTTTTGTTGTTGTTTTCACTATTTTGGCATTGAGCTGTTCGGGAAATGATTGACCCCATCCACCCAAACATAGGTGGATGAACTTTAGGCCTTTGAGTAGAAGCTGACAGTTGTAATTCACAACTGAAAACCTCCAAGTTCTCAGTAAAATTTCTTCTACAATTGTCCCATTATTTAAACCACCTCATCACTCTGATGCAACCCCTTTTGCCCAGAGCTTTTGTAAAGAGTGGATGGAAAGAGTGTAAATAGACCCTAAGATCAGGCGTTAATATAGTTTGGAGCTGACCTTGTACTCAAGCCCCTCCAAGCTACACTGCATGCAGTTCAGCCACAGCTCCAGAGGTAGTTGCAGGGCTTTTAAGACCTGACGCTGTCAACAGTGGACAAAATGTAGGTATCCAGCAGGTAAATCAGTACCTCCCTTTGTGGCTCAGATTAGGATTGCTAACTTTGTACTTAAATCATGTGGCTAGACTAAATGGATGCCAGTTAATTCTCTAGAAACTGGATTACAGTACTGCTGGGGGCAGGTGGTCAGGCTTCAATGCCTAATGAGGTTTTTACCTGCAGTAAGCATGTAAAACCCATTTTACCTGTAGAAGGCAGTGCCTTATAATCAGATTTCTATTTGGAGGTTTGACTTCAGGGAGGGATTTACCTTCTCTAAAAAGATGGAGAGAGAAATTCTGGATCCAAAAGCACCTCCTCCCACACTGGCCACCTTACCCCACCCCGCTCTCTTCAGCACTCCATAGCTATTTTTAACATCTCATTTCCTCACATTATGGCAATTTACATACTTAAACACATCACATTAGCGTCCAAAATATAAACAAAGTGAGATAATGCACTGTAAAGAGAGTATTAAAAAAAACCCTGCAGATACACACAGAGGAGCTTTTGGAAATCAGGCAGTTCTTTGAAGCAAAGCAGTTGTCCTGTATCAGTAATAGCAGGATTTCTCAGCAACACTTTACAATAAAGCAGACTTAATGAGAGCTGAGCAGTGGTGTAATTCCTGTGGAATTGCATATTGAAAGCTACATTCATACCCAAGGAGCCCATCAGGACCAGTATTGTTAGCATGAATGCTGAAGGAATTGCAAAATGAATTGCCATTTTGTTATCAAGTGCTTCCGATTGGCTCTATCCTGCCATCTGTGTCATTTGGAGGATGTGAAGTAGCACAGGTCCGAACTCGGGCATCTGAAAGGTGGGTCAAGGGGAAATTTTATGCTGCAGCATCCTCTGCTTCTTCACTGAAGAAGTTCAGCGCACGTGTCTTCCTGTTACCGTACGAGGAAGAAGGGCCAAAATGGCGAGCAGTTTGCCAGGGACTGGGTAAGGCAACTCTTTTCCCTTTAGGTGATGGGGGAACACCATTTATTGATCATCTATACAAAACCTGATGATAGATCATAGCAAAACACTGCTTAGAAACAAGAGGCTGCAAATTACCTGGCTCCTTTAAGCTCCTGCAGCCTTCTCTATTTCTTCATGATGCTACAGTAAATGGTATAAGATTTTAAAGTTTTAAAAGTCCCCCAGAAAAAAGGAATGTGCAGGTCATGTCTCATTTAGCTCTACAGAAAAGGAAGAGATTTCAAAACTGTTCGAGTCATCTAGAAGCCTAAATCACTTTCCTAAAACTTTCAAATCACATAGAAGGTCACTTGCCAGTGTTTAAAATCCAGTCAGGGTTAGCTCATCTATGTGCTTTTGAATTGAATAGATGGATGCACGAAACAATTTTTTTAAAGTTTTTTTTAAACTTCCATTTGTTAACTTCCGTTAGAACAGTCATGAATAAAAAAAAATCTTAAGTGAAAAATGTCTTTGTTTCATCACCTTGTTCTACTTAATTGAGGTACCAACACTCCAGTAAGTTGGATTTGGTATCTCTATATGAATTCCCATTTCTGTCTCTATTTACAATTCCTTTTCAGCCTGCAAGAGAAAGAATTACTGTATTGTTCATCTCCTTATGCTGGTATTGCCACGTTGGGATGCTTTACAAGCAGAAAAGCATATTTTGACTCTTGGCATAACCCTTATACCACTAATAATCTAGATGTTACAGAGCACTACATGTCCTCAAAACCTAGGAGACATACCAAGATTGATCCATATATACATGCTAGAGCAATCCACAATACCTTTCAATTTCCACTTCTTTTCAAGTTCTTCCAACCTGACACTTCCCATTCTGTATGTCTGTTACATGGTTCATACAAGAAGAGAGCAGACACAGCTGTGTGCTGCTACAGGGGAAACGTCCCTCCTAGCCAGGCGTCTGTGAGTACAGAGCACGGGTCCCCACCATGCGCAGCACCAAGCTGCTCCCTGCCCCGGGGCCCCAGGCACAGCTGGATGGCAGATAGCAGATGCACTGAATCGCTGCTGCTGACACACAGAGTCCAATAGCGTGGGAGAGACAGTGCTGCTTCCCTTCAAAGGCACGACATCCAGCTGCCAGGGACTCAACTGAACTCACAACGAATGCCAAAGTTTGATAGAGCCCTATGCACCCCCGGTTAGCGATCTGTACACTGATGAATCTTGCAAGTTTACAATATAAAGCATGGTGTATTGCAACATTTTCCATCTAACAATTTCATAGCTCCGTAATGGTTAGGGCAAGGATACACTTACCCATTTTCATCTGAGATAAACTGAGGCTCCTATGAAACTTCTTAGAATCACAGAATCATTTGGTTGGAAAAGACCTTTAAGATCATCGAGTCCAACCATACCTGTCCACTACTAAACCATGTCCCTAAGCACCTCGTCTACCCGTCTTTTAAATACCTCCAGGGATGGGGACTCGACCACTTCCCTGGGCAGCCTGTTCCAATACTTGACAACCCTTTCCATGAAGAAGTTTTTCCTAACATCCAATCTAAACCTCCCCTGGCACAACTTGAGGCCATTTCCTCTTATCCTATCACTTGCTACTTGGGAGAAGAACCTTGTTCCAGGTTGCACAGCAAACAGTGGCAAAGACAAGACAAACACATAATAGCCACAACGTTTAACAGGATGGAGCCAAACAATAAAAACTGGAATGAATGAATGAATGAAAAATGGACCTGTCCTTGCAGACGTGCATCCAGGTTGTAGTTCTGCCATGTTCAAAGCCATCACGTGGCCCTATCCTGCAATTTCTTTGTGGCTTGATGCAGACATAGGATCCATACCAAACTGATACATCTCAGATGATGAGAAATGCCGTCCAAATGCTACATACGTTACAAATGTTACAATGGGTGCTTATGGGTCCATTCCGTGACAGCCAAGTTATATGACAGAGCAGAAGAAACAAATTTTTTAAAAATTAAGTTCTTTAAATTTACAGTACTATAAAAAATGAATGAGTTTAAATATTTCCAGATCTACCAGAAGAATTATTCAAACTAAGTTTATAGGTCTGACTTTCCCATACATCACTCTAACTCAGGAGGGATTTCACTAGACCTGAACGTAAATAATTTATGATCTAATGGGAAATGCTCTTCACGTACCAAAAGCTTAAGAATAGTTCCCTCTCCAGCATCAAGGTCCCAATTCAGCAAAGCACGTACTTAACATTACAACTGCTCAACTGAAGTATCACGTATTAAAGAAAAAAAATTAGTCACCTTTAAGAAAGGCTTGGTTCTAGTTCCAGTGATGGCAATAAATAAAGCTTCCTCTAGTGCAGGCATTACTCCCAGAACCGTGCCTACATCCACAATCCCATTGCCAGTGAAACACACAGGAGGAGGTGTCCATCTTCCTTTCAGCTTTATTGCAGCTGAGAACAACTTGATCCTGCAACACTGGCTCACAAGAGGCTCGTACCAGAATGGTACCAGGCTCGTACCATTCATTTTTAGAATGGAGCTCAGACTTAACAGAAAGATATTTGCTTGATAATTTGAGACAGGTAACTGTTTCCTTTCAGGAAGCTTTTCCGTCTTAGCAAGTAATTGAGCACCATCTCTAGTATCCGGAAGGAGGAAGAGATTAACCCTTGTATTTAAACTGTTAATCCTTTTAGCACAGTGGCTCTTACCTGCAAAATCGGTTGGACTGTACTTTTGTGGGTCCTATAAAAATGGCAATGATTGGACAATAAGGGGCAATTGAGAAAAAGCCTGACCGCTCCTCCCTTTTCTTTCCTTTGAAATAAGAGAAGGAGACAAGCATCTTAGAAATTCTGCATTTCAAAGTTATCTTTTTTCCTTTTGTTGGGGAGTGAAAAAATCAGACTATTTAAAGAACTGTCTGATGATATTTTAAAAGGCTTTGGTTACACTGCCTAGGGGAGTTGAATGAAACAAAGGTAATTGAAAGATAGTGCACAGGTTTGTGATCTGTCTCAGCTTGGTTGCTCTTGCCCTTGATTGCATGCATCCTTCTCATAGGGATTTCAAAGGAAACTTCAGCACCTGAAATACTGATCCCTGCCTCTGCATTGGGAGCAAGTCCTATCTAAACCACAGTTTCTGCACAAAGGAGTCAACAGGACCAGTCCCAGGTACAAGTCACAGGTCAGATGCATTTGGGCACTCCTTAAAGTAGCCCACGGTAGCACATCCCACTAGGTTTTGTTCCATATTATTCCTTATAAACAGTATACACATAAAATGCATGAAAGAAGCCAGGAGACACATGTACAACCTAGTGCCCAAGCCACAAGGACCTCTAGTCTCTTTGCTATGCCCCATTCCCATCTGCTATTGAAATCTTTAGCAAGTTGCTTAGCGTAGGATTCATCTCATCTAACTTAGATAAATAAAATAGGGACATCTACATGCAGGTGCAGCATCGAGATTCCTTTCATGATCAGTAAGAGAAAATGGTGTTTCCAGAACACCGTTATTTCCTTCTAATGGGGACAGGTAATAATAAATCCTGTTCCAGGAGTGCCTGTTTCACAGTGCTTCACACTGACTGTTCATGGGGGTCAGACAAGAGCTCCAAGGAGTAGTCTGTACATTTAAGTGAATCCTACCCCTGCAGACTTGGGCTGGGCCTCATGAGAGCAAGCAGAAAAATTCCCATTCACCTCAGTAGGCACCGAAACAGGCATCTAACCTACCCAGTAAATTTGGGGGTTGGTTTTTTGCTGTTTGGTTTGTTGTTTGTTTTTTTTTTTTTTTANCTTTTAGCAGTTTAATGATTCCTCCAGCCAGCATCAAAACACAATTGAGAGTCAGGAGTCCAGGTCAGTGCTCCAGGCTTGGGAGGCTTTGTGCCAGGTTGACTTTTAAAAATGTTATCGATCCCATACCACTTCAATACTTCGGAAGAACAGAACCTGTTATGTTTTACTTTCTAGGATTTAATACTACTGTCAACTCTTACCTCTTCAGATGCTAAGACAACTCATTTAAGCACAGTAAGTGTTACTTATTAGCACTAAGAGAAGAGGTATACAATTTTTATTCCTGTTTGGAGTAACTTTGGGAAACACGACATATTTTCACTTACATAATGCATAGTTTGAATTCAGATAAATGAGATAGAGCATTATATATGCCTGTTTCACACACACACACAAAAGAAATCACTTTTTAGAACAAGAGAAAACTGATGTTGCCAAAATAATAAAGATAAATCCAGCTTTGAATTGAGCAGGCACATTTCTACAGCTATTCAGTACACATGCATGGGCCAGAGATTCAGACACAGGTCCAGTTATAAGTGAGTGCCAAACTTAGGCTTAGTCTCAAATACATATAATGATCAGATACAGCCAGCTGCAAGCTGTATGCTGCCTGGGCTCCAAGCTGACTAGATGCAAACCAGTGCTGCTCTGAAGCTGGGACAGGGAGGATTTTGCTTGGGTGCATCCTCGCTAACGTACCTGAATACATTTCGAGACGATACTGGATTCTGACCAGCTGTCTCAGACAGCGACCGACAGTGAAGACACATACAATATTAACTGCATTGTCCTTCTGGGACAACGGAGCTTGCATCTTCCTGCTATTTATTTTCGCTACCATAAGTGGAATTTCCTTATTTATCTAGGCTAAGAGGTCTGTTGTGGATAATTAGGAACTGATCCTGCAGTATTTGAGTCTTAAGAGTTAGTGCTGAGAAAAACTGAATTCAAAAAGTTTTTAGCAAACATCATTCTGCACACAGACACTAAGACTAAATCTAGCAATTAGCAGCGTAAGCTATATTCTGTGTTAATTATAGTTTAAGGAACCAAATACAATCTATTTTATGGCTATAAAACATACATTTTTTTTCCTGTATGAATTGTTGTATTTTTCACTTTTGATTCACCTTTAGCTTCTCTCTGGCCTATATCACTTTGCTGACAAACTATTTATTATTTAGGGTTTTCCTCTAGAAACAGGACTGCTTTCCTGCATTTGAAATATGGCCAGAGAACATTCAGCATGGAGACCTTTCAAAAAAGGTGGTTTTTTTCAGCTAGAAGGGTGGAGATGGCTACTTTTGAGAGTTTTCATGCTTCCTGAAATGCCTTTTCACCCACAATGTAGCTGAGTGATGACCTTCTGTTCTGATCCACAGGTCTGAAGCAAAATGGTCCTGCACATTCTTATAATTTCCACAGGAACTGGTGTGATGCCAAGTTCATTTCAGCTGCTGAAGGAAACTGCTATACCTCAAGTTCAGCAGCCTTAATAGCCTTGAGCCCATAACATAATAGTATTATTCTGTATGTTAGATGGTGCATAAAATGCATTACACCAATATTTAAACTATCATGGAACTGACCAACTCAACAAGAATTGTGCCAAACAAAAGGAAGCTCAATTTTGAAATGTCCAGTCTTGGCTTTGCTCCAGTTAGATCACAGCTAAAATAAATAAATAAAATTACTGTAAGTTCTCTGTGTATTTAACAAAACCAAACCCTAACTGATTGTGATGCCAATGCATTCTACTTTAATACTTAATGAAAAAATTGAAGGTAAAACCAGAATGTAGTTTCAAAAGAAAAATCAAGAATGTTTCACTCAAAAAAAAAAAAAAAATCACAAAAAAATAATCTTAGTACTTCTCTTTCAAACTGAGATATCATCAGAATAAATATAATTTGGCGATTTATTCTGATTTGACAGAGCTGAATTCAGATGGAGCTCTACCAAAGTTTGCAACAAGCTTGTATTTTATCTTCAACTTTACAGCATCCTCTGCATCTTTAAACCACTGAAAACCACAGGAGTTATTCTCAACAATTACAGTTAAGATGGGAATCAAGCCACATATCTCCATATTCTGTTCCATCAAAATGCCTCTGATTTTAAAAACTTGCCAGTTTGCGGTATTATCATCTCAATAATTCCTTTGCCTTGTCTGCAGAGTCACAATAAAGCCATAAAGTCCCATTACTTTGATCTTATACAGAGATATCTATATACAGATATATTTGTTTCTACAAATACTGAATAATCTGCATGCATGTATTAGGTATCTGCTACCAGTCTTACTTTTTTTTCTTACCTTTTAAGTGCTTACAGTATATTATTGTGAAAAAGTATTGAGCCTTCAAAAAGGTCCGATGCTATTTCAAGTGCTGTTTACTCACATGTGCATTTGAAATGCAGACACTGTTCATATACTCACAACGCATTAACAGTGTTAAGGAGACACATAACTCTGCACAGACAATAGAAATCTAGCATTTTGTCTGTATTAACACCCACTGAATTAAGGTAAAATATCTACCAAGTTCCTTCTAAGATGCTTATCTGCTTAACATCAAGGTACCTTTCCAAACTAAGGGATGTTCACGATTAAGGCTCCTCCAACCTGCAGTGGTAACTGAACATCGGATGATGTTTGATTAATAAATTTGACGAAAGATTTGTCTTTTTGATTGCTGCTATGAGGCAGAACTAGGAATACCTTTAAAGGGGTACCATTTTCAGAATAAGTGATTTCGTTACCTCCTGCAATGCAGTCTGCATAAAATTATTTGTGGGCACATAAAAGTCAGTGTCGTCAAAAATCTTGCCTGGACATCTCAAGTTTATAACACCTCAGAATTGGACAATACAATCACATAGAAAACACAAACGTCACCAATCATTCACTGGGAAATGACTCAGATGGAAAGCAGCAAGTAATATCTGGGATATTACTGAAAGCAGCCCCTGCCCACTGCTAAGTACCATCTCTAACATCATTCTCAAAGAAAATCCATTTGGCCTTCCTCCCTTTTTGGGTGGCTCTGGCACCCAAAGCTGAATTGGCAGGTTCAAGCATAACGTTCTTGACAATATAAATCAGTCTGTGATACATTCAAATCTCCAAGTCCAGAAAGAAAACCATGTTGATATGGCCAGAATTTAAACTATGAATATTCAAAGTAGCCCCATTTCAGCTTTCATATGTTTTAGTATAAAGGGCTTCAGCTGTCTGATCCGGGGCTGGGGGAAGATTTCCAGGTACTATTGAAAACACTACTCTTCTCTTGAAAAAGTTGGGTCTTGCTCCCCCTTACACTAATCAATATTAAATAAGTAATATGTTCGTTTATTTCATTACTGATGATAAACAGATCAATAAAAGGTTATTGCATGATAACTTCCCATTGATATTGTAATCCTGTTCAGTTAATAAGCATTGCTTCTTTGTGGACCACTGTTTGCACTGCAGACAATATTGCAAAAGGATAGCAAAGCAGAAATTGATGCAAGGAAAAACACGCCCCCCCCCGCCCCGACATCAGAAAAGCCTGGATATTAGTACACAGTGATGTTTTCAACCATTTCCAAGAGTGTATTTTCATTCAAATATTGTTCTTCCTACTGCTGCAAAATGTGCTCAAAAAACATGAGAAATGCTTGTAATATTTACAAGATATCATTGCAGTAAAATATTAATATATTTTCCTCCTTGCAGAACAACAGTGTATTCCTATTTCCATAGAAATCTGCAATGGGTTTATTAGAGCAATTCAGTGTGTACCGTACAAGCTTTTTCGGCACGCGTATTGCGCCCAATGCTAACTAGGACTAATGCCAATACAATTTGTACTATGGTAATCTATTAGCTTCAGACAGACTCGCTCAAGCCTCAGGGGCTGAAACAGAGCAGCTACACTGGGCAAGTTTTGCACAATCCAGACCCGAGACGGAGAGGAGGAGGGATGATGCCATGCCAGCACTACGGTAGGCTATACTAGCACCGAGCTTTGCTCGCCCCGCATGACAGCCCACACAAGCAGGGATGGCAGATCACAGCATCTCCCCCTCACTGCCACACAGATGGTGCATCAGAGCCTCCTCGCTCTTCTGGTGCTGAATCGGCTCCTTTCAGCCTCCAACTCCTCTTAACTTACTTGACCAGAGCTTGAGCAATATTGCCACCACTTTCAAATTACCTGAAGTTCAAAATAACTACTGGGTAGAAACACAATTCACCATTTCATAAGTTCTACATTTTCAATGTCTCCTTACCTAATCCTTTGCCCTTCTGCAGCTCCGTAAGAGTGCTGAGAAAGCAAATAGATGTCACAGATGGCCTCGGGCAAGCCTAGGTTGGTTGAGGTCAGCCAAATTTGGCAGCTGTGTTTTGCCAACCCCTGCCTCCCTGCTCAGAGGCAAACAAGCAGCAGCTTACACCTTTACTGGCCTCCTCCCAGGCCATGTTCCCACAGAGGGAACTGAAGGTCTCCTTTCCATTGCAGCCAGTCCTCAACTCAACTGATGTTTCCTGTTGTAGCCCTTCCCCAAGGCTTGACATTGTCTCAGGTGTTGAGGACAGGGTTGATTAGTTTTCCAGAAGCTTTTGGACTCTTTCTTAGTTCATATGGGGGCTTATGGGCTCCATCAGGCAGACTTTCAGTGCCAACTCTCCCAATTCCCTGAGATAAAACATGTGATGCCCAACTTCTGGGGACTAGGGAAGAAGCAACACAAACTCAGTATGCTCTCTATCTGGGACAACAGTAAATGTGCATGCTCTCTATGTCTTTTAACTTCAAAGAAGAACAGAATATGACAGCTGGGGCTCTTTCCAACACTTTCAAATGCTTCACAGGCCAGCATTTGCTTTTATTGTTATGCCTCTGAAATAAACAGCATGGAAAAAAACAATGCTAATTGACAACAGCTTACAATATGACAGCCAAATAAACCAAACTTGAGATCAGTCAGAGTGGAAAGGTTTTAATTATCCACACTTCCAAACCTAAGGACAAGGCCAGGAGTAAGTATACCCTGGGCCTATCTGCTAATCCCATAGCTTCTCCCCCAGCACCCCAAAGATGCCAAGTTAATTATCATTAATAATTATTAACATCCTCCCAGCCTTTACAGTTAACACTGGAATGTTAGAAACTAAAGAAATACACTTATGATAGATTGCCTGAGTTGTTTGAGTGAGACAGCCTTAATTTTGCAGGTTTGGGCTTTCTAATAGCTGAAGGTTTTGTCATTACTTGCCTGTTGTTTTAATTAGCTGATACTATTGGAAGTTAAAATACACTCAAGCCTACAACATCCATTTTACAAGTCTTTATAAGTAAGGCTTGGGTGTGTAACCTGCAACTAGACTAGAAAATGCACTATAAAGTGAGTTTATTAGCATTTGTAAAGAGGAACTCAGAATGATCTGAGATCTTTTTTCCCCTGTAACTTCGAGAAGTGAGAATTTACTAAAAATAGTGTAAGGTAGGGAAAGAGTTGGAAGGAACATGAAAAGAGAAAGGAAAAGGGAATAATGGGAACACAGAAATATTTTAAATACCTATTCATATGCCATGCACTCCACAAAACTAACACGTATTACAACAGGTTTGCAAAACTGTCACAAGGAAAAGGTTTCCGACTATAATGTCATCTGACCATGCTTCCTTTTATCCCGGAGGGAACATGCTCAAGCAGTACAAAGTTTATAAAGGCCATGAATGAGCACAAATACAACTCACTGACCTCCAGTGTCCTTGTCACCCACATGTGATATTTATGCATGCGAGGCTAATCTGAAGCCTCTCTCAAATTCCCATTCATCATTAGCCCATCAGATGCTGTCTAGACCATATATCTCTACCTGCATGCTTGCTAATCTTTGACTGTTAAACAGGGATAAAACAAAAATTTTATACTGGGGGCCTGTCACTCAACTATTTGGATCTACTTTGTGGCCAGCTCTTTTGTAAGAGAGCTGAATATAACCTTCATCTAGGACTTATCCTGTGCACATAATACTACTTAGCAAGAGAATTCAACAAGCCAAATTCCCAGGTTACATACATCAGCATGGGTCTGCTCAGTTCAATGGAGTCATGCTAGACTACACCAGCTGAGGATCTGGCCATACATTGTCAAGGTACACTATAAATTAATTAAACTTTATAACAACCTTGCAAGGTTAAGCAGTACAACAGTAAAGTGGGAAAAGTGCAAGAACTCCAAGCCAATGGCACACTAGGAAATGCTACTTTCTGAAGGGCAAATATTCTGACGGCTTTTCTTTTTAAATGTACATTCTGTCCTTCCTGAGACAAAACCCCTCTCTAAACTCCACAAAGCCAAAAACAGTTGCAGGATCAGGCTGCAGCATTATGAATTGAACCTGGACACTCTGTACCTATGTGCATGAGACTACTGCAGGAACTGAGAGACCCAAGCCAGGCAACGGAGGATGTATTGAGTTCATCCATCTGCTTAGCCTGGCCACCAAGAGAAGATAACAAGATGTTGAGTTGCCTCGCATTCATAACGACAGTCAAAGAGTTATCCTACCTATTACTAAGGTTAATAACTGCAACACTACAAATAAAGTCCTTAGGTTCTGTTAAGATTTTTTTCCTATAGTTTAAAACAGCAGTGCATAGTCAACAGAAATCCTCCTGCTTCCCATGTGCTTACAGAAGGCAGCTTGACACCGAGAGAAGTTTTGACACTCACAGAAATGCCTCTTTTCCACACACTGTGCTGAAACAGTTTGTATGTTTTTATTCAGTAAACACTGACAAAGGGACTGAGACAAGGAACAAGTGAAAACAAGCCTAAGAAGATAGAAGATTTGAAATGATATGAAAATAGCACCAGAAACAACTAAGTTCTCTCCCTGCATAACCAAAGACCATGGAATTTCACCTGACAATTCTTGTAGTGGCCCAACCTACCTGTTTCACACTGAGTCTTATGGCCCCATACCCACTCAGCCCTAACCCAGCTCATTGCACTGGAGGAAGGACCAGTAACATTAAACTTCTAGAACTGCTGTACTCACAAAGGGTTTCTACAACCTATGCTGAAGGGGCATGGGAAGGCTGCTGGCATGCTCTCCTGCTTTTGCATACGTACAACCTTGGCCAAATTACCCAGTTGTAATTACCCTATTACCCTGGTTTAGTCCCACACAAATGCAGAACGCAGCTTATTCAGAGCATCTTCCTAAGCCACAGATCAGAATCCTGCCTCACAAAGAAGACTGAAGAGCAGCTGGAACAAACTCCATCACCAAAACAGCTCCTTCGCTTCAACCCCCGTGATCCTGCAGCACAGCATGCAGAGCAGGGGCAAGTCTTCAAAGGCACGCCCTGAGCATCAGCTTGACCTTCGGCATCCAGAGCAACCTCGGGCCTTTATCTGAATGAACACAAACATCCCACCAAATTTAAATCGCAGCCTTTCAAAGACACAAGTGTTCACAGTTACAGAACAAACCCCGTTGTAGCTCCAAGACTCTGCTGTGCCACATGCAGTATGGAAGGTTTCCGGCTGTCGGTCGGAGTGTATAATAGGCCTGATTTATAGTTATCAGCATGGGACTTGATTCGAAAGCTCAATCACCGTGACTTCTCACAGTGGGGTTTGCATGCTGCAACGGGTCTCAAAATTGGAGAGGAATTTACCTCCCGCTGCCGAACATTACATAACAATCAACAGAAAACAAGCGGAGAGCAGCAGGAGGTCCCCATCATTAGCCTGCGCAGTCATGTTAATGGAGATGTACACACACTCATCTATCTGTATTTACTATGGAGCTTGCCAGACTGTGGGATAACATGGCAAGGAAGACTCTAGGACAGGGAGAGAGACAAGATACAAGCAAAGATCTTCAAAATTCAAGTCAATCCACTGAGATTTTCACATTAACATGAGATGGGGTCTGGGAGGTCTAAACCTCACATGTAGCAAAAAGGCTCAGAAATGTTGGGAGGTGCGTGTGACTATGTATTGCAAAATGCTGCTTTTCCTCTACAGAATAACAGCTCTACTTTCACCTTTCTACCTCTTTTGAGCCTGCTGCCAAGGTGACAGTTCCACCTCCAAAGAAGGATATTACGTGCCCACAAACTTTTCTGAAGTTATAAACTTCCATCAGTATGCCCACATTGGTCTGCATCCCAAAATAGTCACAGACTTCAATGCCAATTAGATGTTTCGGATTAGACAAACAGTAGTCCCTGTAGGTACTTCTGCTGGCTTGGCATACAGAAGAAGGAAAGCAAAAACCTAACACAATTTAAAAAACCATTCAAGACCAAAAGAGTTCATGCAAACCTTAACATTTTGGATAGCTATAGCTTTGTTTACATATGATATATTGTCTTCAACACAACCAAAGGACTACAAAACATTCCTAAATCTCAGAAGACTTGAGGGACAAAACAGTTCCATTTCTTTCAGTTGTTTTTGGTTTTTTTAAATAAAAAAAAGTGCTTGAACACATGATATAAATTACCAAAGGTGAACCAAGTCAGCAGCAGCAAACAGCCACATCACACCTCTCTCTCCAGCCACCGCTTTGACTTTTGTAAATATTCCCTTTTCCCTCCCAAGCCAGCAATTTATTGTTCCCCCCCTCACAGAGTAAAAACAGCAAATTCTTTCTAAGACTCGAGTATACAAGGTTAAGAAAAGGTCAAAACACTCCGAGTCCCTCTATGCTAATTTAGCATGAAGAAGACAATCCATTTCCCCTTCCCAAACATCCACTAAACACAGAGCATCTCTAATGGCCTGAGAGTTTTCTCCTTGACGTTTCAAATATTCTTCCTAGATCACTAAGTTATGGATCTAACTCATGTTATTTCTTTTAACAAAATTAGAAGTGACAGTTTTAAACAATCATTATGTTATAATCAAATCAACTGGAATGTCATTAGCTTTCTAGATGGCCATTTTTGTTTTCTGATTAATATTGTGGTTCCTGTAAGAAACACGCTTTTCTTAGCCACCATAAACAACTAGTACATTAACCCCACTCAGATAAACTATTTTTGCCCCTGGACCAATTACTAGCCAAAGGACAGGTCTCGCGATTTCTCCCCCGCTTCCACCCAAAAAGTGGTTTACCTCTGTTTCTCACTATCAATAAATTGACCCAGAAATATTTGCAAACTATTGGTCATTTTGTATTTTAAAATTAATAGCCCCCTGCAGAATTCAGCCACAAATTGATCTGTTCGCACAAGGATCTGGAATATATCTGTTGCAAGGAGTAGACAGGACAAGAGAAACCAGCAGCAACTGAAGAGCCTCTTGCTTGCTTCTGAGTATGTTTCTTTTAGACCTTAATACAGAGTCAGCTGCCCTACTTATCCATTTCAGTCCCTCTTTAGCCTGAATACTCATATCAAGTTCATATGGGGAAATAAACTGGTAGCACTGAGAGCTAAAGAACAATAAGGGACTAATATATAACTGAATTAAGAAAGCGGCTAAACACTTTTAGACCCTACTTTAGCTATGTTAAAGAGAGCTGCCTGTTCAGTGAATGTTCAATGATTTCTGAAAAGTAAGGTGTCTAGCCATAATATCACTGAATTGTCCTTATTCAATGTTTCCTCCCTTCCCTCCCCCCAACCCCATACATATAAAGCCACAACAATTGTTAGAATCTCTAATTAATATTGTCTATTGTGTCCTTGTTCTTACCCTACATTTAAACTAGTTGTACTTTTGGGGAAGGAACAGACTTCTTGTTTTGTTTCTGAACAAGTCCCACCATGGGAGCCATGACTAGCAATTACTAGCACAGCGATAAAATAAACTATTAAGTACTAGTGAAGAACTAAGACATACAAATTGCTAGTTTTCAAATACTTTATTTTTTAGTTTAAGGAGCAAGAAATTAAGCAACAAAATGCTTCTCTGCTGATTGTGCCTTGTTTTCACAGACAAACTCTCTTTGCTACAACACAGTTTGGGCCAGAAGCCCATCTCTAGGTTAGCGAACCTTAACTCAAAACAGCCAAGTGATGTCAACTCAAGTAACCAAGGACCTTCTGCTTCCACTTTGATTGTTTTTCCTCTGGGAGAACATCAGAAGTAATCCACCAAAAATGCATGTCAAAATGCCTCTTGCTGTAAGCCAACAGCAGCACTTCTTCACTGTCTTACCTTCACTGTCATTGCATTACTACAGTAATTTAAAAACAAAACTCACCACAAATTTTTAAACAAAAAATAGTTTCCTGGGGAAGGGGGAGAAAACCAGTTCCATAAAAGCACAGAAATTATGTTACTGATACTATCTGCAAACATTTAAAAACACAGTTATCCCATTATCTCATTTTGTCATAATTCTGCCATGTTTTATCTTCAATTAAAAATTCCTCATTGGCTTAGTTCACCCAGGTTTGATACTTAGGCACACGAGCCCACTTTGGCTGACCGTCATATTAAGTTGGTAAACAGAAAAACATGAGCACTGAAGATCACCCCTTGCTGCTTATTGCCAGGGTCAGCGGTGCTGCAGTCACAGCAGGGGAGAACAGGGCTGAGCAAGGAAGCACTTGTCCTGTCCTGTATGATGTGTGCAGGGGAGGGACCATCTCAGTTGTCACATCAGCATCCTTCCCTCTCCCCACAGTATATTGGCACCTGCTTGCTCAGCCCAGGATTCCTCACTAGGGATTGCTGCAGCTCTGCTGTAACAGCCTCACAGAGCAGCATTTGCCAGAACAGAGCATAATCTTGCTCTCTACGCAAACTCAGAAATTCAGGAGTCATATTAGAGCTCCACGGTTCAGCAGAGAAACTGGCCTTTTGCCACACAAAGCAGCCACTGTGGAAATCAAGACCTCCAGTTCTGCAAGACAATGCTAACTCCCACGTTTCCATCGACAGCAATGGCAATTTCAAGCAATGCAAGACTTTGTTTTTAGCATATCAAGAGCATATCCTGGGCAGGGTCAGGACATACATCAGTCAGGAGAAAAATATTTTAACTGCCTTTTACTCTTGTTTTTACCATGTTTTATGTTGTGCAACTGTGTCAAGTACCTATAGCTTAAAGAAGCAATATGAATCCCACCTGGTATTGCTTCTAGATTAGGAACGTACATGACAGCAACCAACCAGAAACAAGGGGCAGCACAAGATGTCACACTGCAGCACAAGCTACTTTGGGACCAGCTTTAAACCCTGTACTTTGTTACCCATAGTCAAACTACACAATGAAGTCAATGGATGGTGAAGCCCCATCCTGCAGCGCACTGGAGTGCCAATGAATCAAGAAGGCACTGTCTGTTTTAACACTTAAAGTTAGCAATTTATAGCCCACCCAAAGGACAACTGGAACTACGCTATATATTCTTGCATGCCACCTGCTGGTGCCTTGTTTATCTACCAACTGCATTTTATAGAAAGCCACATATACATGGTGCATTTATGAAGAGTATTCAAGCTCATTTTTGAATGGATTCGAGTGGGAAGGCACAAGGGTCAGTTCAGCAAACAGGAGGTCCCTGTTCAGGTACCTTAAAAGATGATTAATTATTATTGCTGACAACTTCAGTCATGGACCAAGACCCCACAAAGATGGCAAGAAGCAACACGAAGGGATTCAGGACAGAAAATGCTGCTCAGTACTAATGCAGATTTCCCATGAGAAGGGAAGGAAAACCAACCAAACAACCCCAAACACACACCAAGAGATGGTATGAGAGCAAACCTCTTCTCGCTGCTCTCCAGAACGCTGCTGCTACTGCAATCCCACCGCCAACCCAGTTATGACTGCCTGTGATACTATTGGCATTAGGAGCATTTTCTTGGCTGTGCATTACAGAAAAAAAGAAAAGTCTTTCTTAATCAACCTAAACTACTTTTTTTTTTATTATTAAACAGGAAAAAATAAGAGTCTGTCCTCCTTTATTTAAAAGGAGAGCTGTCAGGTTCTGACCTAAGTCTAACCAAAAGGAGGGATGGGGAAGGGAAGGGGGGAGTTGAGAAAAATCAATGAATCTACACTAATAAAGGTTATAGGAGTAAAATTTACGCTGGATGCAAGTATGATCCTGTAGTCTTTTTATTTTTTTGGCATGCTGCCCCAGCATGATTTACGTCAAGATAACATGATGGAGCCTCCACCATTGAAAGGAATTAAATAAAAATGCAATAAAGGAGTACAAAATCAATCCGCTTACAGTTTTGTTTAATAAAAATTCATGAAGGATGGGCGGGCAGGCCCATAAGAAATACACCAGTTCAATGAGGGGGCTCTATCAAGCCCACAGCCATTAGAGTGTAGCAGCAGGATAGGATTATTGAACATTAGCATGAGTTAGCTGTGTGCCAGTGTGTTGAATATGCCTCAGTTCCCCCATCATTCCAAGCTCTGTCATTGCTGCCAGTCAATAGCGCATCTATCACCTGAAATAATGGCCAAGAAAAGTACAAAACATGGGGATTTGACCTTGACTGAGAAGCTGATCCATGGGGATTTTCCAACAGGGGAGCCATTTTTTCAGCCAGGATGCTGGGAAAAAAAAAATACAGTGGACCCAGTCTATCTCTGAACGTTAGTAGACATGCTTTCCCCAGGCTGAATTTGGCCCCCGAGTTGTCACTTTTCACAGCTGAGTGACCCTTCTGCCCTCTGGAGATATTTGATTTAAAGGAAAGTTTGCATTCATTTTCCTAACTACAGGCTGAAGCAAACAAACATGCCCTGTGGCATGGTAAAAAATTCATTTCAAAATCCTATAGCTACTCTGACTTCATAAGAGAAGCTGTAAGGCTTGGCCTCACCCTTTGCTTCCAAAAATTTTAAATTTTAAATGCTATTGCTTACAGCCATGTTGACAAAAAGAGGATTTTAGTGGTCACGGGTTACACAGGTGAGCATCTGAGAACAGAACACACCCAAATCCATGCAGCATTTCTGAGGTTTTCCACCAAAGGAACAGACTGATAATGGAATAGAACTATTTCAATTTCTACCAGAGCAAACCTTCTCATTTTCAGAAAATTCATTTGATCTTGCTAAAATTCTTTACTTCTTTTATTATTGCACAGAGTTCAAGTACAAACATGGCTGAGAAATGGACTTGTGCATTGCATGAGCAAAACCAAGTTTGCAGGTCCAGTGTGAAACATTCCCACTGGAAGTGCTCACAAAATACGCTGAGTGTGTGATGTCACCTAGTGGTCAGGACACACGGGACTGGCAGTCAATTAACGTTTTCAGCTAATTCCTCCACTAGCTGAAGGTACATGCTGAGGCTTCCCAGGATCCATATCAAATAAAGACCACTACAAGTAGGATGAGCTAGATTTAGGTTTACACACACCTGTGACGGGATACACACAGAACTGAAACAGTGGGACATGACTCATTTCCTCCAACACCAGTAACCAACACTGCTAATACCAAACTCCTTATTCCCTGTGCTTAAACCAAGCGAAAAAGTTAAATCAAGCCTTTTCAACAGCAACAGTGATATCATCATGTTGCAAGTCTGAAGACACCCATGAGGAGATAAAAGCACAGAATTCATCAGTCACTGTAAATTATCCTTGTGTCTGCTTTGTGCATGAAATTTCTCTCGGAGCTTGGCTGAGCACAACGCAATACCCTCAGACACGTCCCGGCTTGTGCCAAACACGCACCGGGTTTCCCGGGTCCTGACACAGGGAATGAATGCCTAGGCAAGCACTTCAGCTTACACTTCCCATACACCAGGCTAGAGGCAGCTCAGCTGCCTGATGTGGCAGTTGCTTTCCAGATCTCTCTGCTCTAAGCACTTACCACCTAGAAACACAGACAAAAGGCAAAATGACACATTAGCCCACTCCTCCTCACCCAGCTCCTGAGCTTCCCCAAAAGAAGCCTTAGGCCAACCAACACTGCCTGACAGTGATTACCTGGTAGGCTTTTCTTGGCTGTTCCAGTATGTTGACTTGAAGGACAATAACCTCTAGCTTGTTTAACAACTTGTCCCTGCTGTGTAATTACACTCCTTTTAATTGGCTCGTGGGGTTTAATCATCTCTTGGGACCCAGCTTCCAGCATTTCTCATTAACTGCTGGCACGCAGTCTTGTTCTGAGGACAGGGGGATGTGCTCCAGAACAGCGCACTGTGGAGGGTCTCTCAGGTTCAGAAAGCGAAGACTAATAGCAGAGCCTACAGCCATGCCTAGCCAGCCTCACTGCCACACATACTTCTCCGAGTCAACTACATCCCACCTGTAACGCACACAGCCACCTCCGCATCCCTTAGGAGACGCAGACAGTCTCACACACATCCATTTTCAACTTTTTGAAAGAATTAGAGAAGGCAGAACACAGCAAGGGTTGAGAAACCACGTCGAGGAAGATGCCTGGCAGAAGCATAGAATAGAGTGCATATGGGAGCCATGCTGAGCCACTTACACATGAGGAGCATCTCCCTGTTACGTCCTATAACCTCAACTGTTCTAATATTTTTCTTAGAAGTTTGCAAAACTTAAACTGTTCTCAAAACTACATCTAAAAACATACCTAAAATTATATCCAGAACAATATTAAAGCTCTTCATTTTATGCAGTGCCTTTGTTCCACCCTGAATGAGCATGAGCAAGAAGAATTCTCTGCAATGTTGAAGGCAGAATAAACAAAGGAGTCTTCCAAGGTTAACAGGGATTAAGGTTGGAAATAACCACCAGGAAGCTAGCAACAAAAAGGAGGCCAAGCAGTGGAAGGACTAAGAGCAAAAATGAACATTTCCATGTCTTAACCACCCATCTTCCATAGTTACTGCCTGGAAACAGCTACGCTGGCATATCACAAAGTGGCGGTGACACATTTCCATCCCAGCCCTATCTCCTGTATATATTGTCCTACAGGATGTACCTGCAAAAGATGAAGTATGTTCTGTAGTTACAGGATGATCAGAATGACTTATCACACCTGCCAATCCCTCTTGCACTCTGCTTCTGGACTGCAGATGTTGGAAACAACCTCTAAGAATTAAATTATAGTTACTATCATAAAATATTATGATCCTTGGCTCACCCTTAATTTCCTCCGGACTTCAGGAAGAAAACTATTCTCAGGTATGCTTAAGCTTTCAGAGACCTCAGACTAAGAGTACCAGAGGAAAGACAGAGTTGCAATGGGCAACATTTTATGCAGAACAGTTGACCTTGCTCACAGCTTCCCAACAGACACAGACCCCTTCATGCAGTCATCCTTATACCAGCTTTATACCCACATAGTTTCCTGAAATTGCAGATTTGTTCTGCTGCAATTTAAATTCTCTCTGGTGGGTCAAAGGAAGACAGCCAAGGAACAGGTAACTATTTCCAGTGGGTCTGTTTGTTTTCCACTGAATTTCTTTCCACCATTCTCCCATACTTTAACAGTATAAAAAGGGAGAGTGATAGAATGAGGGAAAATTATACTTCTTCTCAATGTTATATGATATAGAAATCATTACCAAGAACCCCATCAAGAATCCCAACACTTCTTAAAGTAGAAGTTAGTTTTTCTTAATAATGATCCACAAGTGAACATTTCAAACCAGATATTTGTCACACACACCAGAACATGAATGTTCCCCATTCCAGTCACCAACAAGCAAATAACGTGCTTGGTGGCACATGTAACTTACCTTTTATCTTCTCTGCGTTATAGCTTTCCACATGGAAAACCCCAGCTACAGGGGTACCTCACAGTTTGTGTAGTACAACTGGCTGCATTATGTTACAAAGGAGATGCAAACTGCCTTCCAATAAAACAAACTAATGTCAAATCCCAATCAACTACAGTAAGGCCAAGGTTTCCACAGAAGACACTATGATAATATTTGCCTTTTGTTACTGTTTTCCTTCACCAGAACTGAGAAATCGTAAAGTTTGAGCATTAGCTATGTTTGTGTCATTTGTATTATAAGATACATTATAGAAATGCATGCAGGAGCAAAGTGGGCTGTACAGAGGGTTAGAAAGCCTCTGCAAAGAGGTAGCTGCTACATCCCCAGCAGCCAGCACCAAAGGCTGTTCACAGGAGGATGAACTAAGGACATGATACATCGCAGAAAATGGAAAAGGATATTTGACATCTGGTGAAGGAACAACACTGCGTTAAACTGATACTGGCAGGGCCTTGAGATCCAAGTAGTTTTCTATTACTTCTCAGCCACGCTCGGCAGGTTTGTTTGATTTTTCCATCAGAATCCTGCAGCTCAGTTCGCTTTACCAGAGGGGGAAGTTGCTGGGAAAGGGACTGAGAAACAAGAATCTGTCAAAGAGTTGTTTTATTTCCTACAGCACTGGCTGACTGACCAAAATCCTATAAAAAAAAAAAAAAAAAAAAAAAAAAAAAAAATCAAATTCAGGAAAAAGCCCTGAACATGTCAAGGCTTTTGGAACAAATGGCACAATAGGTTTTTCCTGTAGCTATAGGCATGTATTTCTTCTTATTTTTTATTTATTTATTTAAGCCCCTGTAACACACCATTTCCCCCAAAGGGCTGCAAAGGTTCAAAGGCTTTGAGAGCACCAATAAATCATGACCACATAAATGTCCTGTAGTGAAGTTTGATTCTTATTTACCCGGGGTCTTTGGGCCAGTGCTCAGTCTGTGTTGGAGGAGGCAAATTTACTTCTCCTGAGATGCCCTCAATTCACAGAGTGCTCATCTTTCAAGCAGCACCACTCCAGGCCTCAGCTGCCAAAACACTTTTAGCTGCAAGTTTCCATCATTTGCTTTATCACACTTCCCTTTCCCCTCCCAGATACTGGTCTAAACTAAGTTATGTTTAGAAATACCTTGTGAGTGGCCAGACTGTGAGTCAATGAACCTCTGTAAATCACTGCCATATGCAGAAGAATTTCAGGCTTCACTGAGCTTTCTCCTTACGCCATTTCTAACTATGATTCGCTCTGTGAAATAATGCTTAGGACTACGGCATATTGTACAGCACGGTAGGAACGCTCAACATATGTATAAGCAGATTACAAGAGCGGGGCATAAGAAACAGAGAGTGTTAAAAACAGGACAGAAATACTGTTTTAGATTAATTGGATGCCCAGTTGCATAACTAACATGCAGTTCTGTTCCGCAGACAGTAAAGCAGTATAACAGTCTCTACTCCACAGCAACAATGATCTATTCATCCAACTCCACTAGAGGAAAACAACATCAGCAACAGAAGTTCCAACAGTTTGTTTAATGTAAGCACCTGATTTTGTAGCTGTTTCTCCACATTTTTCTCAGTTAGGTTACTTAATCTAGCATTCGTTCTTTAATGTCAATGAATATTTACACCAAATTCACTTTGAAGCACCCTTTTTAATTATTCACAGATAATACAGCCATAGGTATTCACTAGCAATTTGTGAACAGGGTCCATGGTAGTCTTAATTTTTTAGAAAGTCATTCAGACAGGGAACAGAACCAGTACCTACTGAAGTAAATTAACCACTTACATGACATGAAACTGAAACACTACAGATTCAGATGATTTTCAGATATGTACATGGAAAAATAAGAATCAATAACAGCTAATTATACCAAGACATTTGGCTATAAAACCCTGAACTTTTTTGAGAGAGACAGAGAGAAAGTGTTCAAGCACTTTGGAAACATCACAGTTCCGTGCATCATTCATTAAAGAGAGATAAATTTGCCAGACTCATTAACTAAAATCAACTGTTGGATTCAGTGGAATGTGATTGGGACATACATAGGTATAGGTTTAATTGCAGTGGCAACGCACATAGAGAATCTCATCCTCGGACATCAACAGCCTTAAACGCTGCAGGAATCTGCACAGCTCTGCCTTTTAGGAAAGGTCTTTTGTCATTAATCGTTTAGAAGTGTGGAAGGGAAATGTTAGCAAAACCCTGGCAGCAGATTTGAATGAATTAACTGTAACCCAAAAAACAGGTGGGCACATTAATCTGCAACAAAGACCACTTTGTTCCACCCCATCCAAAAAAGCAAAGGCTAAATGAGGATCTAGCATGCTCCAAATTATATCTATTTGACTTCTATTTAATTTGCCTTAGCTTTCCTGAGGGGTCAGCAAGCTTAAAACAAATGAATCCTGTATATAATAAGCTAATCAAAAGGGCTGCGAAATGATGGATCTACAGAGGATGCAGTATCAGGCCCAACACATCTGGCCAGGAAGGAGGCTCCATGACAAAAGGCTCAGAGGACTCGCACTGGTAGTCCGGTCCAAGCTGGCAGTAACCAAAAGCCAGCATCAGTTTGCTTATGTTAAGAGAGAGGATAGTCTAGCTCTAGTGGAGAGGTCTCAGCGATACAAGGTCTGAATGAAGTGCAGGGTGCCTTCTGAAACCAGCATAAGGCAACGTGAGGAAGCTTGGCATCTACCTGCTTTATGCATAAATAGAAACCTCCAGGCTCTGGGCTTTTTCTTAGTAATTACAAACCTACTAAGAACTATTCCAATGGAAAACATTATTACTAATGAGATGTCAGTAAATTAGAGTAATAATAACATTCAGCTTTGTATCTTTTCCTGTCTCCTTGTCTCTGAACAAACTCAAGAAGTTGGTCTGCAAAACTTAATAGTCACTGGCAGGGAAAAACAGCAAGTGCAAATTTAGAGGGAAGAGCACAAAACAATTCATTAGTAAAGTAAGCTTTGCCAGTAATTTTCTGTGTAACTCAGGTAAAGTGTTTAATTTCTGGATTTCCTTTTTCCCAGCTGTAAAATGGACTTCTGTGGACAAGAGGCTCAATCTATTAATGCAATAAAATAAAATAAGAACCATAAAAGTGCTACCTGTTAGCAGAAGGCTTCCCCTCTGAATTCCCACTCTTTTGTCTCACAAGTTTTGTTTTGAGATTGCAGAAACTACTGGCTAGAGGATACGCTCTTTAGCTGAGTTACAAAGCCATGTAAACTTAAGGTAATGCAAATATATTTCAAGCTATTTTTATTTATGCCATGATTTTTTTTTATTATTATTATTATTAATAAATAAAGGCATCTAAACCTTTGCCTTATAGTCATATCTCAAGTTTTTTGGTCGACGTGGTCACCACATTATGCTATGGTGTTTGTGTTTTGTGCATTGGATGATGAGTTCATTGGAAAATGAACAAGAGCCCATCTCCCAGTCACTGACAGCAAAAATCCATCTTTAACATAATGGACAGATATAATTGTTGTGCACCCTGTTAGACACACCAAGTGATTGATACAATGCAAAAAGGAGGGAGGTAAAATTATGATGATCTATAAAGATCTTGCTGGAACACAGAAAGAGGAAGAGAATCATTTTTAATATGATTAATATTGCAGCAGAGAGGGCGAGAAAGGAAAGAGATGGGATTTGTTCCCTGCTATAACACTCTACTCCCATGCAATACTGCTTAGCAGGAAAGCCTTCCAGCTGAGGGCTATGAAACAGTTATCACTGTTAGGTGATTAAGTTACTAATTCTTCAGGGAGAAGACATTTAGAGGCCCATATTAAAGGAGAGCGAGGCAAAATTACATTCCGTTTCAATTTAGTTTAGCAATTCTAGTGATTTAGTTAAATGAAAAGCAATTGTTCCAATTAATAGTATTGAATGTTATTCATCAAAAGTGTCAAAACAGCTGTGTTGGTGCATTAGTAACCTATTCTCTTGTCAGAGATATGGATAATTCCCCAGGATTGCACCAGGGAAATGGCAGAGCAGTCAGGAGCCTTCAGAGGGAACCACATGTCCTGCAGCGTTAATGACTGCAGATTCATGGTGCTTCTGTCAGGCTCCGTGCAGCATTGTGCCAGGGTGGAAAGGACAGCTGGCTACCAGGGGGTTCAAGAGGACAGAGGATGTTACCGAACACATGAATCTGCCTTTCACCCTCTCCAGCGCCATCCCACAAATGTGCTTTGAGACAGTTTGACAGGGCGGAGCAGCCTCGCGCTGCTGGCGAGAGCAGAACAAGCGCAGCTGCTCCCCTCCCCTCCATCCCACTCCTTCCTCCCACTTTCACGCAGGGAAGAGCAAGACCTCCCCTTGCTTTGCCTAGAGCTGGTGCAAGAACAATTAGGAAGCCAAGCCTCAGCAAGTGCCAAGCAACCATTTTGATCCATACCAAGTCCTCGGCAGCCACGGCCACAGCAGCTTTTCTCATGGAGCTCATCCATCAAAACAGTGATTAAGGAGCTAAGAGGAAAAGTTCGGATGTAACCCCTGAATACAATGGGGTAATAAAACACAATGGTGCTGCTGGCCTGGGAATATGACACTCTGGCACAAGACAGCACCTTCTATTTTGGGATAAACAGACCCCGGTCTGAACATGGCTGAGGGCATCCTGGAGCTCATTAATCTGTATGGGAATGACAGAGACAGGATAACAGGTCTGATAAGGGTTTCCTCCAGCCTTTTCCTTGCACCATGCAGGCCCCTGCAGCCATCTCGGCTATCCCCACTCAATAAGGCTTTATACACTTCCTCCCAGGACCCATAATTGCCGTCTCAGTGCAGGCGATACTATCGTCTTCCTTTCCTTTCAAATTTCCATAGCCTTTTTATGGGAGATTAGAAAATCCTTCTTTTTTGGACTCTGCTGTTTGTTTTCTCCAGGAGTTAAAGAAAAATAGATGCATGCTGTATACCCGAGTTGAAGGACAAGGGAAAATAAGGGTACTAAGGGCCCAGAAGCAACCTGCTATAACTTATGTTGCTTCTCAGCAGGGCATCTTGCCCAGGACGATGCCTTTGCACTCCTCAGGAACAAGGCAAACAGTGTGCCAGTCCCATTTCCCAGTATGGCGGAAGGCAGTTGTGGGATCCTCTGGGTCATACCACGAGCTACAAGTCTGATATGTCAAATGATGTTTCTGTTCTTTTTTAAAAGAAGTTAACAGAGAAAACCAACAAAAATACACTTTTTCTCCGTCTCTGATTGTATCCTTCAATCAACACTCCTAATCCAACCAATGTGATCTTTCTTGCTTCCTCTTCTCCACTCCATGGATTATACCCCTGCAGTTACCCTGCTCTAACACACACTGAAGTAGCCAGATGTTCACATTGAACATAAGCTAAGGTGTACCACACCATATCGGCACCACTGTAATTGAAACATTTACGGGGGGGAGGGAAATAATCTCTCTTACCTATCCAAGCCATAGCAGTTTGGGATCACCTGCTCACACGCTGAGGAGAAGGGAGACTCCAGAAACCTGTAACTGTAAAAGCCTCCCCAGCCTTACACACAAAAATAAATAAATCAAGTATCCTCACTAGGTTTGGCACTCCACAAAGTTCCCTCTAAGTCCTGGCTTGGAACTGTACCTAGATCAGCTTTTATCATAAGAGCTTGAAAGCACACAGAAAATATCACCTTAACTTACTTGCTCTGTATTTTGTTATGACCTCAGGTGCTTTGCTGCTTCAGTAACAAGGCTGCTGAAACACAACTTGAAGGCAGAGCAATTAACAAAATCCCCACATGCTGGTTTCAGCACAGGCAAACGAACATACAGTAAGTACATGCTTAACTTTTGAAGAAGTTGGGAGAACAAGCATGTTAACTTAAGACCAGTGACCAGAAGAACAGAGAGGGACTGTGAAGCCCTCACAATATTACAAACTCGGGCTTTTGGCATGAAGGAAGCTCCTGTTTGGCAACTCTTATTTTCTTATTCCTGCTCAGTATAGTAGGATTTTAAATGCCTGCAGGGCATAGAAGGTTACTGATAATAAAACTGTGCATTTTAATACACCAGAGTTATTATAAGTAGATATGCCTATTTTGGTGCACATGGCTCTATCTTAGCTGTATTTCAAACATGCCACATAACATTTATTATGAAGAAGAATTAAAGAGCCCTTCATTAATTATTTGTATTACCATAGCACCTAAGGACATTAATCACACATCAAGGCATCATTCAGCAAACAGTGCCAGAACACAGTCTGCCCAAAATCAAAATTCAGGCCAAAGAAAAAAGAAAAAAAGGGGACAGAAATAAAAGAACGCACACCGTGTGGGAAGCACAGGGTGACGGCTTTAGTCAGCAGGAGAGGCAGATGACAGAGCATGTCCCCTACCATCAAATTACCTGTACACATCCCAGGTGAGGAAATCTTTTTAAGAGAGATTGGATGGGGATTGGTACCACCTCTCGATAGTCAAGAAGTGATCAGCATATTGGAAGCCAAACATGAGGAGGAGCTGCGGAATAAAGTGAGCAACTTGCAGCTGTTGTAGAGAAGAGCCTGTGGAGACAACACTAAGCAGTCGGGTACAGTTTGTGTCAAGTTATGGATCAAGAGGACTCTTGGAATATCCCTTCCAGCTCCATCCTTTGATTTTATGATATTTAAAAATAATTTTAAAATAGCTAGGAAAGTTCTTCAGTCATGTTTGTTAAAGTGGCCCAGGCTTTAAATGTTTCATTAAAAGTTAATGCCAACACTATTCCCTTGCTCTGAGAAGCCAAGGCACAAATGTGTTGAGAACTGCACCTTCACCCATGACAGACCCCAAGGCAGCAAATCAAAGCTTCAGCATACGTTCAAGATCATTATCTCCTGCCAAAGTTAAACACCAGTAATAAACAAATACCAGATGCTGATATTAAAATGAACCTGAAGCAGAAAATTAAAGCTCAGACTCTGTCTGGATGGAGATAGTCACTAATATACCAGATAAGTTCTTTCCACCTTTTCAGTTCATACACCAGCCAGTCCCCCAAAACCCAGGCATTTAACGTTGGTTCTAGCACACGCCCAGCACAGACTGGGAGCGACCATTCATTCTTAATCATCATTTTGACTCTTACTACCCCATCACTTGGAAAATGAGCTGTGTCCTAATGTAACAGACAGCAATTATACAAAACAGATATATGTTGTGAAGTGAGCTGATCAGCAAATAAAGTTGATTCCTCCTACTCAAACAAGCTTTTGGTGTATTAAATAAAAGCAAATTTAAATCTGAAAAGCCACTGTTGTGCTTCACATGCCTCATTTTCCTCCCAAGAGGAGGCTCCTGCATTAAACTACATCTCATGCCATGCACTGCTGTCAATAACAAAGGGTAGAACAGAGCAAGAAGGTGCTGCACACAGAGGTAATAGTGAAACATGAAATTATTGTAAAATAGCACGTTGGCACATATGAATTAAAGTATTTCATTTCCCAGCTGGAACTTTTTTAAATTCCTATTTCACTTTTTTTGTTGTTGGTAGGTTTGCGTTTTTGTTTGTTTTATTAAAAAAAAAACCACAGGCTTATGGACAGCAGAGTAATTAAAAGTGTTCTCTTCAGTTAAAAAAAAAAAAAAAAATCAACACCACCCAATCAACAATTTTCAATCCAGAACCCAAAAGAACTGTTCTCCCAAACCTGACTGTAGGGGAATTTGGCTAACACAGAAAGGATTATTTATTTTTTTTAATGAATTATTTAGGTGCATTCTCAGAAGTTATCAACTAATCTCCTTCTCGATTTCCTAAACCAAAAGGCCAGATGCAGTAATCTATTACAGACATGATATAATTGTACTATAATCATAATAGAACAATATCTGCACATATGCTTTTGTTAAGCATAGGGCACAGCCTGACACTACTCGTTAAAAAACAAATGGAACATTCAACTACAGCTTTCATTTGATCTTACAAAGATAAGCCTCAATATTGTTATTCCAGATTTTGTGTGTCTGTGTGTGCAGGACACAAAAGCAGTCTCTCAAAAAAACCCAGACTGGTCTACATGGAGCAATTGACCAGTGGAACAGTATATTGTGCTATTATCACTCTGGAATAACTTAAAAGTCACTCTCTGAGCACAGTATTAACACCAAAAAGCAAGCCTGAAACAGTTAGTTATGTCCCCCTGCTACAGTCATACTGGTCATTTTTCTTAGAAAATTTTTCACTTTCGGATCCCATTAGTGTTGTAATTTATATTGTATTATAAATAGTATTATACTCACTGTAATTTAAACCTTTTCTATGTTTTGTGTATTAAAAGTTCTCAGCATAACTAGTAGTTATACCAGAAAGGGAAAAAAAAAAAAAAAAAATAAACAAAAAACCGAATGTTGCTTT
>VYZW01021119.1:1051-24357 GCA_013401315.1 Balaeniceps rex
AAATGGTGCCAGCATCTCTCCCCCCAGCTGTGATTAACCTCTGAATGTCCAGACATAGTAGCTGTAGGCTACCACTCTGCTGTGCCAGTTACCTGTAGAAAGGGGTGAGAATAAACCCCTGACTGAAGGACTTTAGAACATAAATTTATATAGGGAGTTAATCATGAGGAAAGGAGGCAACATTGTCCATGCTTTTTGGGTGAAAGTCAAGGCATAAGGAGATTGAGTAGGTTCTTCTCACCTTTAGTTGCCTTCAAGTAGTTACATGCATCTAAGCTAGTTGCCAGGTGTCCATAACAGCCAGGGAAAAGCTAGTCAATGCAGCCAAAGGATTTTAAGGCGTATCTATCTGGGAAACAGACAAGGTAGCTCTTACCCTAAACCCAGTGATTCCATTGAGTCCACTGGCTGTGGGCTGTTAAAACAACCTAAGGTGTCCTCCTCACAAGTGACTGCACTGTAGACAGATAAATTGCATGTCAGTATCCACCTGACCTCTTGCACCCACGCCAGGAGGTCAAAGCTCTCCTGTAGGCACTATGTCATATCAGTCAGTCCCATTTGGAGGGCTCAAATGAACTATGGTATCTTGACCGGCACAAGACACCTATGAATGGATGACAGAATTAGACCTTGAATGATGCGTCTGGAGTCTACAGCTGAGTCTATTGTCCAGTCAAGGAATTAATCAAATTCTCTGGAGTCACTTTCCAGAGCTCAGCTCTTAACCCCATGACCAGTCTGTGTTTTTAACAAAACAAGGGCTCTCTGAGGCTGTAAAATGAGCACGTGCTGAAGTACAGTAGGAGATAAAGCTCACGACTAAACTGGTGCTCAGTTACCTCAAGAGGGAGTGAGGCCAAGGCTGAGGATACTCCAAATTATTTGTGTTCCAGCACAGAGACAGTCCTGATGGGATGCTACAATGGCAAACCTAGGTGCTACAAGCTCTACATCAAAAGGAGGATAACTTTTGGGGGGATGGCTAATCAGGTTTCCCTTGGAAACAGTAAATACATAGCACAGGTTCCTATATGCATCGGTGCCATGATTCATACTGAGCTGTAAAGTGCACAAATGAACCTCTCATCAAGTCTGTATGCTCAAAGGAGCTGGGTTTGTCTCAGTAAATATTATTTTTAAAATAAATCACAGATGGAAGCAGCAGAACCTGTAATCACACAGCAATCCCCAGACGAGACCCCACACAACCAATACAGTGCAACATAGGGATTCTTTGTAAATACAAGCCTTGCTTTTTACAGGCTATTACCCAGCACTTAATGAAAACTGGGGTTTCTTGGGAGCATCACCACTGGACCGGGCACATTTTTATAAAGATAGACGCCATGGCTAGGAAATCTTGATTCCTCCATTTTATGAGACACCGTTGTTTACTAACAAAAGAGGCACCAAAACATGAAAGTGTTTAATTGTTGTAAGATGAAAATAATATTTTTCATTGTAAAATAGCCTGGTGAATAACTATGTGGGGCAAAATTTAAACAGCTGAGTGCTGTCTTCAGAAATAGAAAATAATAAAAATGCCCAAATAAATTTCAGAGAAAATCGTATCACTGAAGGATGGGTCTCAGCGGATAGAGCAGAGCAGTCTGAAATGTTACACCCAGTGACGATGCTGCCAGCGACTGAGCTCTCATTCCAAATTGATTACTCATTTGAATACCCACAAATATCTTTCTTTTCATGCCACATAGGGAAAGCTGAGCCCCTCAGCTCACCCAGGCCAGTGCTGATACTGTAGGAGATGAAGACAAGGAAGGGCTAGCATCTGAAGCAGTTAAATTAATTTCACATTTACAGCGGTATCTGAGTCACCAAAGAAGGAAGTTTTGGCTGGTTTAAACAGCTCATTAACAGCTGTCCTCTCCTTCTCAGCTTATTTCTGTGCTGGATGGGCTCACTTCTCCTCGTTCTCTAAACATTTAATTCTTGCTAAATTCATATCCCAGCTGAACTGGTTTTCTAATTCTCATCACTGCTGCCAACCCCTGTAATGACAATTAGCAGTGAGTGGAAGGTGTTAACTAGATAACAGGATTGGAGACTGGAGCTGTGAGGGCAACTTCACTGCTCCTTAACATGGGCCCAAATCTCCTCCTCCTTATCATAGACACAAATGGCTTTCTGTGTTATCCCTCTCAAAATCCCCATTAGCATAACTATGTTCCCAAGAAAAATTGTTTGCTAATGAAGCCTGAGTCTGTGTTGACCAGATAAAGAGTTTGCTAAATCAGCTCATTGCCATGAATAATTCTTTAGTGAGGAATTTCACCTGTGACTGCTGCAGGTAAATCCCTGCTTGGGACTATTTGTCTACACTAGATAGCTATTTGTCACCCCAGCAATTACACTGCTTGTTCCTTCTACAAGTGTGGTGACCTTAAAGGTTCAGCAAGGTTATTTCTCATTGTAGCATCTGTTTTCAGTGGAGCAGCAGCTATTATTTATGCTCTCAATCTTTTAGTTTTACTCCATGACTTTATGGTACCATTAGAGTGTTCAGCTTTCCCTCACAACTCTATCTTCAGGGTTTCTTGTTCATGCAGGATAGAATTGCTCATACAAGAGGGACCTATAAAGCCAAAACACCTGGTTAATATCCTTTGAAACATGCATGCCTGGGTTAATAAAGGTAAATTGCCTTGATATTGTAATTCTTTGGCCAAACTGGCTAGCAAATATTGAGAGCTTTCCTAGATTTTCCCTGTTAAGCGCAGAAAACCTTGGCAGAAACTGACTATACTCTTTGATGTCACCTTATTTATTTCTACACATGTACACTACAAAAACAAACAGCAGCCAGTGCCTTGCTCAAAAATTTGTACCTTGGTCCCTCCAAAAAGCTCCGTGCCATAAGCTCTGCTGACTTAAATGTTTCCTAAACAAACAGGCTGAAATCCACAGCTTTCTTCTCTGAAAATCAACATACAATCAACGACATCAAGGGCAGTTTATGCCAGCTTTGAAGTACTCATTCTTAATCATTAAAGCAGATGGAATATTGACTATCTGGACAATAGTTCTATACCAAAATCATTACTCTGTAATGCGGCAAGTGCATATTTGCAACCATCGCTCCTATATTCTAGCAAAGATCATATCTGTGGCAAGAGTGCTTGTTTGCAGGACTGCAAAAAGGTTTTAGTGTTGATTAATTTATGCCATTCACCAATTTTAGTAATATCTATCCAGAAAGTCACAGTTAGGTACTGATACCTGTCAAGGTATCTACTCTTAGCTCACTTTAAGAATCAAGACGGAAGAGAGTTTACCTCCACTGAGAACAGTGTGATATCATTTAGAAGTGTGTGCTGAGAAAGAGAGCAATTAAAAAAATAGCCCTTGTACACAGGGGAAAAATATCACTCACTGTCCTCAGCTTTAATTCATTCCTGATTAATTCACCGTCATTTGCACATTTTGAAAAGCGCAGGAAAAGAAAAAACACAACCTCATCTAATCCTTTTCTCATTAGCAGAACTTCAGCTGCCTTTCCTAAGTGCAGCGGGAGTCAAGGAGTTTATACAAATACCCAGCACAGCAAAGGTGGCTGATAGCCACATGTCCTGTCACCGCACACTGTCAAGCTGTAACGCAGGGAGCAGAGAGCGTGGCTCCAGAGCCGACTTGATGAACGTGCAGTGAAATGATCAGAGGAGCAGGAAATAACTACATTAACCATCACCGGTGGTACACGGTAAGCGTTATAATTGCACAGCCAACTTATTAACCTCCCCATCAATCTTTTTCTGTTGCTCAATGGCAGTGACACTATTAAGCGTTTCTGGTTTCCCCAGCTCTGTGCTTTGCTGGAGAAGGGGAAAAAATATGATAGAGGAGCAGTTGGCAGATGGGAGGGAAGGGGTAAAAATTCAATATGCATATCTCTAGGCGCTTGAAACTTACTGCAGTTCAGTTAGTATTTAAGGAATGCTCTCATTAGCTCTCATGCTAGAACAAAATATTTCCTTGGTTTATGTAACTTTAGTAGATAAGGCCCGATTTTTAAAAAAATATTCTTTTTTTCTGTCCATTTCCCACTAAGCTCTTTTTTAGGTGATGGCTGTCAGAGTTACAGAGCCATCCAGAGACTGATTCATTCAGCTCTTTCATGTGAAAATGACAGCAACGTGCAGGGTTGGTTAGACAGCATCTCCTGTAAAATGCCACTCATGCTACTTCTCCTGAACCAGATCTCCCTCAGCCCAAGGTGTTTTTTTCTGGCTGATAAATATGTTAATATTGTTATGCTGAAGATCTCTGTCTCATAGTGCATGTACCTTCTGAGGGTCTTGAAATCAGTGCCTCCTTCAGCTTTGCAATATAAAAAGAAAAAAAACAAAGGCACCACCATTGCCACACGGAGAAAAAGAAGAAAGCTCAGGTGGTTTGCTGAAAATCTAAAGTTCTAAAACAAATGACATACATGTGAAATTACTTTTGATTGCAAAACCCCCTCCCAGCAGCAGTGACATGGGATATGCCAAGGGATATTTTCACAGCAACAGGATATTAATTATCATTTTAATTAACTCATCAGTTCCTTAAAATAATAAAAATACAACAGCCTCTTCCTACTCATCTTTCCTCACAGAGACTATTGTGACAGGCTGTCAGTTTTCTAAGTTTCTATGAATCACCAAGTAATTTTGCTTCAGATGAGTAATTACCCCTTCTGTAACTGAGGTACCCAGATCAATGCTCTAAAACTACGTCCAGGAGCCAGGAGTCACATCCCCATCTTTGGGGTCAGCACATTTTGTATGGGTAAGACCAAGGCTCCCAGTGGCACCAGCTCTTTCCCTGTAGCCCTGTTCTTAAGAAAGGCAAGACCAGTGGCTTGGGCATGCTGGGAGCTGTAGCCCAACACTTTTCCCATCTGAATGAGGGTGGGAAGAAGACCCCAGCAGGACCTATCCCACAAGCTAAGTCAAGACGCTGCCTTTACAGTTAATTCTTCGTTAGCAGCCTAGTTACCTGCAAGTTGTTATAATGGCCACTCAGCAGCTTGGCTGGCCCAGACCTGCTCACAGCGTAATGAGGGCACAGGGAGTACTTCCCCTCCATGCCACAGCTGACACAGCAGTATGCAGTCACCTGCCGCCCCATTAAATTCCCCCTTATCGCTCTCTACAACTACCTGACAGGAGGTTGTAGCGAGGTGGGTGTCGGTCTCTTCTCCCAAGTAACAAGTGATAGCACAAGAGGAAACAGCCTCAAGTTGTGCCAGGGGAGGTTTAGATTGGATATTAGGAAAAATTTCTTCACTGAAAGGGTTAACAAGCACTGGAACAGGCTGCCAGGGAATTGGTTGAGACACCATCCCTGGAGGTATTTAAAAGATTTGTAGATGTGGCACTTGGGGACATGGTTTAGTGGTGGACTTGGCAGTGTTAGGTTAATGGTTGGACTTGATGATCTTAAAGGTTTTTTCCAACCTAAATGATTCTATGATCTTGTGATCCCTAAGACTGGCAGAGATGACAAAAATGTGTTCATAAAAATTCTGCTGGAGGTCAGTTGCAGAACTGAGTCAAGCAGCGTGGCTTATGGAAATGAAGGTTTCACTGGAGTTAATGGATTTAATTCCAATATATGAATATTTTCATGGGCCAAAAATAGCAGTTTCTTGAGACCTCTTTAAGCTAGTGAAGAAAAGCAGAACAGAAATGATGGTGGGAAGTTAAATAAGGTCAAATTGGAAATAAAGCACATACTTTTGACAGCAGACATGATTAACCGCTGGAACAAACCACCATGAAAAACAGTCAATCTATTATCTCCTGAAGAGTTCAAAACAAGATTGTAGAGACCTTTGTGGAAATTATGCTTTATTCAAATACAAGTGCCTGAGTCCACTGATAGGGGAACAATGAGGCTTTCTACAATCTGTAGACTGGATATTTCAAGATTTTTCTTTTCTTAATCCATGAATTTGGCATTATCTCTTTACCACTGAGATAAACAACCAAAACAGAAGGCAGCAAAATCTTCAGTCCTGGGAATGTTTCACAGATCTTGCTAGTACTGACTGAAGATGCGGAAGGCAATCCTTTTCCTTTTCATGCACTGATTCAGAGCCCAGAAAAAACATAATTTGTTATATGTCTCCCTTTGTGGAAGGCACCGGAGGCGTTGCAAACCAGTGGCTCAGCTCACTGGCAGACACTCTACCAAGCTATTTAGCTTCCCTATCACTTATATAACTGCTTGATTGATTTTAGCAAAAAAACTCTGTAGTCAAGCATCAGGAAAGAAATTGAATTACTCCCCCAACTGCATTCCACCATTCCCACCCCACCACCTCTCACTGTGCCATTTCTCCTTACTTACCCCGGTGCTCAGAGCAATAACTCCCCATTGCATTTGTTCTAAGTAAGGGCTGTAAGACCCGCCAGGGAAGAGCATTTGTTTCTTAACAGGACTCTGTTCATGGACGGTTTAGTGAGATCTCAGGAAATCTGTGTCAGCTGAGTTGTGTGACCTTGGCTACAAGAGGGTGTTCATACTTTCCCTTGTAACTAAAAATGTGGCCTTGAGTTAAATGGATAAAGAGTTCACTACAAGAGTAGTTTTTTATCATGATGCCTTCCTGTCATTTTTATATAAGCATACGATAATACGTACGTAAGATACCCAGCCTGACAAGGCTTCTGAAGGCTTTTTTTACACAGCCAGAAAAGCTTCTGCCGAATAGAAAACATGGGATGCAGTAAAAGAAAAATGGAAATAAAAGCTTCCTCTGAAGTTGTGTGGAGGGAATAAAGAGAGGCATGTTAAATGCTCAGAAAGTATCTTCCAAATAACCCAATTACCTGTTTGCAACCTGTAATTCATGATGCATTTCTCAAACTATTCACAAAGGCTGACAAGAAGAATTTTTCCCCTTCCCTCCCCAAAATGCACCATTACCTAATTCTGTCACCAAGATGAGAACAAGTTAAGTCCTAATATTTCACTTAGATTAGCAGTTCCCACCAAATGACAGAGGTGAGAGATTTGTACTGGAAAGTAACAATGGCAAGGCAGAATAAAAGCCTCTGCTGCTTTGAATTATTAATAGTGTATCACCGCAGTGCACATACTAATCACACTGGTCTCTTTGCTGTGCCTCAAGAGAAAGGAGCATAGTTTCCAGTGTACTTCAAGCCTTTTAAAACTGCTTTGAGTCCACCCAGCTATTTCCTACCAGGGATAGTTTCAGGGCAGGGCAGACTTCTTAAAGACACATCATCCTGCTTAGGGGCACGAAATGAGGATTTCACGTGGGTTATTTTGGGAAGGCATTTTCAACAGCATCTAAATGGAGGGAGAACAGTTTAGTGCTCCTAAGCCCCTCAGGCCCCATTAAAAAAAAAAAAATATATAAGCATATGGTTGTGTCTGAATTGCCATGCACCATGATTCCCTTTTGCTGGTTGTTTTTATGCAGCTTATTCCACAGGTTCTGATGTTTAGTCTTTTCCTAATGCATCTAACAGGCTTGAATGGTGTTTTTGAGGCAGAGGAGCAGCTTCTTCAAGACAGCCAGAAAGCACTTTGCTGGACACCTATTGATGGTGTCCTGGAATCATTGTGACTCACGGGAAACACCAGCAAGCACAGCTCAGGGGGTTGTCAGTGGTGTAGTTGCTGTGTCCAAATAAATGTTCTGAAATATGATGCCCTTGCTTCCTAACCAGTTTGAGGTTTAAGCTGCAGTGGACTAGAGACACATCTTTACTTACAACCTCTCCTCTGTCCTTCTCTGTCTTGATGGGTGAAAAGATTCAAGGTGTGACAGCTTGCAGGGGAATCATGAATCTCTCTTATTAGATTCATTTACCTAGAAAACTTAAGATTGTATTTCTATGGCAGAAGCTCACTTTTTACTGTTTGAAAGAAGAAGACAGCATTTAAAACCTGAAACAAGTATAAATGACACAGCAATATCTTTTTGCACCTGCAGGCAGGATGAAACTATTGGCCCGAGAGATGAAAAAGATGAAGCACACACAGCTGACCAAGTTACTAATTTTGATTCCCATAGCAGGGAGTAGTCTTGCTCAGGATAAATCCAACCTGCTTATCATGAGCCAGCCAGAAGCTGCTTTCGTGTAGGTACCCTCTTCACAATGCCACCACAAGGAGATGCAGGGATAATGTATACAGAGCTGTGGATATTGCCTGTGGGCAAAGTCCTTCTGCAAGTTATGTCCATGGACAAAGATTTTTATTATCTTACACTGAAAGCACCTCAGACTGGATAATCTAAATAAATAAATTTTATAGCCCAGCACAAAATTAGCATTTATTTCTGACCTCCGTTGCTTTTAATATATGACCTGGAGCCTGACAGTTACCAAGTCCTGCAATTTCTATCCCAACCAGGGTGACAGCAATACTTTCCTCAGTACATACATTGCATTTCTTCAGGCATTCATGGGAACTTAACTCCTCCCAGCTGTGTCTGAAAATTCCTTCTTCAGTTCAGGCCTCTACTGTGCTGATGCAACTCTCAGTCATGGAGAGATGGATTGGAGATCCATAGGAATAAATAAGCCCAAAGTTTTATTGGAGCTCCAACCAGCTCAACTGAGACCCTTCTTCCCAAGCCAAACAGCACAAAATGGCTACTGGCATCTCAGATGCCCCTGTGAATTTTCCTCCTAATCTGGTCTTTCCGGTCGACTTTCCCTCATGATCATGATCCTACTAGTATTGAAAGGCCACTCTAGAGACTAGTCTTGGCACTCTTTATGTTGAATCTTGTACTCCTGCTGGATTCAAGCCCTCAAGAGCATGATGTTCATTACTGTGGTTGCCAAAGCACATTAGGGACTGTTAAAATTGAAGAGCTTTTTTTTCAGGGCAATCAGATCATAACAGATATCTTTCCTGACCTTTGCTATAGCACTTGGCTGCATCACATCAAATTTGGTGCTGAAACACTTGTATACACATTCTTGTAAAACTAATTCAGCAGATGAAAATTCCCACACTTGGCATTACCTGAACCCTTGTTAGAATAAAGTGCAAATTCTTCCATTGCTTTCGGTAAGACAGCTGGTCCCATGATCAAAATGACGGAACCTATAAAAAGCCGTAGGTACAGAAATAGAAAGGACGCAAAAGCCGCATGCAGAACATGCACATGGGCAAACACAAACTCAGACCTGGATATGTGAAACAGGCTACCATGAAACCAAGATGCTTCTAAGTCTCACCTCAGTTTTAAGTCAATAAAGATCAAAACACCAGGGCGNACTATACAAGCTCCTGCTGGAGGCAGGGAGCTTGAAAAAAAAATCAGAGAATTTCAGTAGAGTTGTCTTAAAAATGGCTCTGGAAAACAATTACATCTGCTGACTACCACAGTCTAATTCATCTGAAAATCTGTCATGCTGCTTGCAGAGGAAAACCACTAGCATTAGAAACACTTCCAGTATTTTCTGAGAGATCCATTTATTGTGTAATCATCGTTTAGGTAGCTGTGAACAACTTTCCCTCTTTCTTGCTTTCCTGTGACACCCTTAAATAGCACTCACTCTTTTACCAGTACAGAATGCTAATGTGCAGAAAGGTCAGCTGCTTTCAGTCCTCTACAGTGCATCATTTTTTAAAAGGAGCTCAAACAAGCATCAGACACTCTTCTCATGCTCAACACCCTCTGCCTGGAACAAGGAAGACAGATATGTCCAAAATTATAATGTTACTGTATTTATAGTTGAGAAAAAAGTTTAGAGTGCAAATTAAAGTGCATGCAAATCATCTGACTTTGCTCAAAGATCACATCAGTTTCCCAGAAGGTCACATAACATATCTGAGGTTTTCAGGTCAGCTGTAGGGCCCAAACTAACCTAGAGAGGTCTGGCATATCAGTTGGGAAATCTGTGGTTTTGATGTGAAATCATCATGCTTTGAATGAGATAGGAATTGAAATGAGAAGGAGGGGGACAGGAGAACAGATGGACTTTTCTAACCTGATTTCTTCCTGGCAACCCTCAGCATTTCCTGTGTTTCCCTTCAGTCTGGGACAGGGATTGTTTTAGTATCTTTGTCCTTTACAGCAGCCAGAAGTGCCATGAGGACTTAAATGAAAGTAACTGAACAATAACACCCAGGACATCACCATTCTCCCTGCTGGACCTCAGTAAGCCCTGAACTTTATTGGACCGCAGCTATGCAACCTGAGCAACCTGATCTAGTTAAAGATGTCCCTGCTCACTGCAGAGGGGTTGGAGTAGATGACCTCTAAAGGTCCCTTCCAACCCAAAGCATTCTATGATTCTATGATTCTATGATTCTATCCAGTGTATATATCTCTGCTTGTCTAACACAAGATGCTGCAGTAGTCAACACAGCTGTACTCCCAGCTGCACAGACAGATTGATCCTCCCCACAAAGGTACCAATTGCCATTGACTAGGTGCCTGCTGATAGCCTCTGGCAATTGCAAAGTAAAGTCTGTTTGTTTAAGACAACCTTCATGACATATTGCGACTCATTCTATGATTCTATGATTCATGAAGTTCTGGGATCTCTGTTGTCTCTGATCAGGAGAACATAGCCTGAGACCCACTCCAAGTCTGTGAATGGCTTCAGTCATTGGGAAGTCATCTCAATCACCTGGGAGAAATAAAACTTGCTTAGTAGTTTCGCCTTGCATAATACATAACCCAGCACTTTCTAACATTTAAGTGGAAGGTTAATATTAAAACCTCTTTCTACTGGAGTTACTGCACTAGAAAATCCTGAAAACTCTACCCTATGCATTATATTCTCTGAGACATTATCTTCGATCAACAAAATGCAAGGTCCAAACCGTCTGGCTAATTCATCCTACACTGTTTTTATATTACACTAGACTCCTGTTGAGTTTTATACAGCCTCTATCCAAGGTTGGAATCCCACTTCACTCCATATAGTGTAAATTGAGTTAATTATCTCTTCAGCGTCCCTGGAAATGTTACCAGACACAGGGCCATGTGCAGTCACGCTGTGGATGAGGGGAAGTATTCAGCAGTGCTCTTGCACTACTACAATCTCATGTGGGGTGCCGGCACCTCAGAAAGCACTGCTAAAGGGAGAGAGGCTTCCTTGGTACCCCTCATCTCCATCACTGCACACAGAGCTAGCATGGTGGGACTCCACAAGACTCCCTGATTGGGTCTCAGGTTGTATTAAGCACTTCACCAACTACTTCTCAAAGCACGGCTATAGCGAGAGCCTTGAAGAGTTTGCAACTGTAGTAGACAAACGGGATGAATGGGGAAGGAACTGAAAAGCTCTAAGCACCAGAAGGATTTTTTTGATGCTTCTTGGCCTGTTCATGTCAGAGTCAAAATTGTATTTCAGGTCCTTGATCCTAACCCAGACCTAAAGAACCAGGTTGTGTCAGATAGTGTACAAGGTTCTTACAGGCTGCTTTGTTGAACCGACCATACACATCTGTCAAACTTTTCTTTCTCCCCATAAACAAACCCTTATAGAAGAAGTCCTGCCTGAGGAGTCTAATCCTCTCAGAACCTCAAAAGAGACTCACATGGATTATTGCCTGTTTTCTGTCACTGTTAGAGGATTTGATTGATTCTTTCATTATTCTTCCAGCTCAGAATAATGGAGAGTGGCGTTTTGCTTGGAGAGGTTCACGTTGGTTTAAAAAATGCTCCCAGTCCATCCATCTGCTAGAGCTCTGGAGGGCCAAGTGGTGCTTACTATTTTAGACATTCAGTCTAACACAGAAAAGATTTCATTTTCCCTTGCTTGAAAGTGTTACACTGAGTGCATGGTTGTATCCCATGTGTGTTTCTCTTTTGGTCTTAACCGGGGCTTGGCCAGGGCCTTTCCTGCCCTGGAATAGATTTAGAGTTGATTCTTGCAACCCTGAAGGGACAGGACCATGCACCCCATCCCAGCAAGCCATCACAGAAGCATGACACAAAGACAGCGTAAAGACATGGTGCCCTGGTGCCAGGCAGATGTACCGAGAAAACTCTTGCACAGCTGCAAGCAGGTCCCTGGCAGGACCCAGCCTGCTGCTCACAGCGGTGCATAAAGCGTGATGTTCTGCAGTGAATGTTGGACCATGTCAGTCTATGAGTAGCAGCAGACAGGGCACAGTGGTTATCACTGCCAGTTTAAGTTTGAGGAGTGGGGCTTCGCCAGGACATCAGAAATAGGCCAGTTTGCAGCATAAAAACAGGGACAGAGGCACACAGAGGTAACAGCCTTCTTTAGGGCAACCTTCCAGGCAGCCAAAGTTGCCTCAGTCCCAGTTAAGACAGTGGTTCCATAAGGCAGCATCTACCACAGATGGCAGTGGGGACACGGTCCACTTCTCCATCAGAGCAGCAGGTTGGAGCACGTTGGTGCTTCCCCTGGGGCAGATGCTCAGGTTTCTTTTCTGGCAATCAGGCACATGGTGAAGGGATGCCCAGGTCTTGCACCCAGACCCAGTAGTTCTTGGGCATCATTTAAAGCGATAGTTTATCTGCGTCCTCAGCCTCAGCTAAATTGTAATACTTTTGGTTACACTTGTGGCTTGCTGCATTTCACGTCTCATTGTACCGCAGTCATTGGAAGCAACCAGCATGGAGTGGGATCCTGCTTTGAATAAACAAACCTGTCCCTGTGTGGTCCCTCTTACTTGTGTTCTGGTGTCACCCAGAGCACACTTTCTGTTAGGTACGATATGGCAGTGTTGGTAGCAGGAAACACCACCATCCTGAGGCTACAGAATGACTGAGATTTGGATCTGCATCCAAGCTCGAATACAGCCCTTGGAAAGATGCCTCCTATACTAGTGTTTTTCTCCTCTGCCTTCTATTTGTCACTTCTTTAGAAGCTGAAATATTCAAAATGGGGAAAAGTCTCCTGTATATTTTAAAGGTAATTAACATGCCAGTGCCCTTGTTGCCTGCAGGATTGCAGAACGCATGAATGAAAATGCAGGATGCGGCACAGAACCACTTCTTTGACTAAATCTCTATTTGCATTCAGCACAGCCACTGTAGCACACAGACACACCCCCAGCAACTCGAACCAGCTATGACACCCTGGCTCCTGCTTGAATAGCTCTAGGTAAGGCTGCGAACAACAAAACCCCTGAAATCAGGATTCTTTATTACTTAGGCGGGATCTTGGGATAAAACAGCCAAAAGTGAGATAGCTTTGTTGTCACCAGGTTGTCCTTCAAGTGTAACCCTCCCCATTTGTGTCAGTGCTTCCTCAGGCAAAGAGTGGTTTAGAAAGAGAGGGAAGGATTTGGGCGAAAGCACTTAAATTCTGTGAGAATAGGGCAATTAGCACTAGAGAGGAGGATGCTGAAGCCCAGGAGACCTTGCTCAGCTGCTGTGCTGTTATCACATGACCGGGGAGCATATTTGAAGGTAATAGCAAGTAACTTCATTAAGCTCTCAATAGATTGGGAAGCTTGGAAAGCATTTAAAAGAAAAATCTCTCTTTCTCTCAGCAGGTGGCTTTCTACAAGCTCTCCTAGTTCCCACACAATGGTATTTTCAGTATCTTATTAAACACAGTAGGGAACTTAAATGCTTAAACGTCCTTGAATGTTTTTGTCTTGTGTTCTGGCAACCATTTTCCTTTGCTGCCCTCTTGTGGGATAACAGACAAAACATCCATTCAGAACAAAAATAAAAGGCTTCATTCACCAAAATATATCCTGACCTAAATTCACCTAGACTGAAGATAAAGACCTCTGTGAAAGAAGCTTGTTTTATTTCATACAGTTTATTCACGAGAGGAGTTTTTCTTTGAGTGCCAGTCTCTGTATGGTAAAACAGCTCAAATGTAAAATATCCATGTTGTAAAACATCATCATTCAAGGTCAGGTGAAACCAGCATGAAACATCTTTTCCTTGAATGAGCTGGGGGGGGGAAATATATATATATATATATATATATGCATGTATATAGTATATACCTATTTGAACTGTATACACAGGTATTATGTAAATGTATACATAAATATGCATATATAGAGAAAGTACAATATACATGGGAGTTTACTTAATGCAGCTCAAGCAGAATTCTCATTCTTACTGCCATGACTTCTAGGACAGACAAATAAAATATTCTTTGATTAGCTACAAAGCCAATCCTGTTCTTGAGAGACTAGTCTCATAACAGATTTTGAAGAAAAAGAGTCAGACAAGATTAACAGCCAAATTTTGCATTCCATTAAATATGGAAATGCTGAATTGAAAAGCCAATATATGATGAAGACATTAAATGCTCACAAGTTGCCAGTGAGGTTGAAAAGTGATCTCACAAATGTTCATTGCATTTGAGAGCCACACATTCTTCTGGGAACTCAGGTCACAAGACAAATTTGCCGCCCATCAGTTCTGAGGAACTCAGTGCCACTTGCACTGTGCATGCATCCCACATTACAGATGACTTTCACCTCTGCAAGTACATTGTTATCCAAGATTTTCCAAGAAGAGTTCTATTCTTTGGTGTAATGCAGTGTCCTGGTTTAACTCCAGCCAGCAACAAAACACCACACAGCCACTCGCTCCCTCTCGCCCCAGTGGGATGGGGGAGAGAATCGGAAGGATAAAAGTGAGAAAACTCATGGGTCCAGACAAAGACAGTTTAATAGGTAAAGCAAAAGCCGTGCATGCAGGCAAAGCAAAACAAGGAATTCATTCGCTACTTCCCATCGGCAGGCAGGTGTACAGCCATCTCCAGGAAAGCAGGGCTCCATCACGCGCAATGGTTACTTGGGAAGACAAACACCATCACTCCAAATGTCTTTCCCTTCCTTCTTCTTCCCCCAGCTTTATACGCTGAGCATGACATCAGATGGTATGGAATATCCCTTTGGTCAGTTGGGGTCAGCTGTCCCAGCTGTGTCCCTTCCCAAATTCTTGTGCACCCCCAGCCTACTCACTGGTGGGGTGTGGTGAGAAGCAGAAAAGGCCTTGGCTCTGTGTCAGCACTGCTCAGCAATAACAAAAACATCCCTGTGTTATCAACACTGTTTCTCGCACAAATCCAAAACATAGCCCCATACTAGCTACCAGGAAGAAAATTAACTTTATCCCAGCCAAAACTAGCACTTTCAACACCCCCTATTCCGTACCATTTATGTCAAGCTCAGGTACCACACTGTCCAATGCAATCTCATTAACCATCACCCCCTTTCCCATCCTTTGATATAATATGCATATATCATTCCCTTAGTCTATGGACTACCCCTGTAAAATGTCCATGAAATGCCTATAAAATGTCCACAAATGTCCATTAAGTTTATTTAGTCCATGACTTTGTGCTCCATCTGTTATAGTGGTCACTCAGGACAGGAGAGGTGGTGTGTTGCATGGAGTTACTGGACAACAAAGACAGTTCAGGTCAGGTCGCTGCTGCAGTTGCACTGGTTCTTATGAGGCTTGTCCTCCATTGGTTCAGGTGGTTCCCGCTATATTTCCTATAACATGCAACTCAAATCATGGGTTACAACAATTTGAAGGTATTCCAATTACAATCTCCACCCCTGGCCCCTTTGGACCAGACAATCGGGTTTAAAGTTGCAATGAACTCGTCCTCGTGCCCCTGCTCCAGCTTGGACTTATCCACAGACTGCAGTCCCTTAGGGGTGTACCTGCTCCAAGTGGAGTCTTTTCTATGAGCCACAGTCTCTCCAGGGGTATACCTGCTGCAGCATCGACTTATCCACAGCCACAGCTGCTTTGAGGTGCACGTGTTCCAGCGTGGCCTTCTCCATGGGCCACAATGCCTTCAGAGATATACCTGCTCCAGCGTGGCCTTACCCACAACCACAGTCCCTTCAGAAGTAAACCTGCTCCAACATGGCCTTACCCATGGCTGCAGTCCCTCAGGGGTGTACCTGCTCTGTCATGGGCTTATCCATGGCCACATGCTTTGAGGTGCTCCAGCATGACCTCATGCACAGCTGCTGATGCTTCAAGGTGTACCTACTGCAGTATGGACCTATCCACAGCCATAGATGCTTCAAGGTGTACCTTCTCCAGCATGGACTTATCTTTGGGCCACAATCCCTTCACAGGTACACCTGCTGTGGCACAGACATAACCACGGCCACAGATGTTCAAGATGTACCTGCTCTGGCATGGCCTTCTCCATGGGCCACAGATGCTTCAGAGTGTCCTGCTCCCGCGTAGACTCATCCACAGGTCACAGTCCCTTCAACTCAAGTTCACACTGGAGTTCCAGCCTGTCCAGTACAGCAGCACAGAAACAGCAGCAATGCCCTGGCCATCTGCCAGCCCAGGCACATCGCCATTGCTGTTATCAGAACGTTCCCAGGCACAGCACAGTGAGATGATCAGCAGTCCAGCAGTATAACCAGTAACATAAGCAAAAAGCAGCCAGTAACGAGCACTAGACTCTAACATACAGTGAGGCAAGCAAGCCCCATGGCAAACACAGAAGCCTGTCAGTTGATAACTAAACAGCAATAACAGTTATAAATTCAGTCTAGCACATTCCAATCAAACCTGTCATCATCTTGAACCCTTTGAGCCCCATGTTGGGTGCCAAAAAGGACTCTCATGATTTAAGCCCAGCCAGCAACTAAACACCACACAGCTGCTTGTTTATTCCTGCCCCAGTGGGACGGGGGAGAGAATCAGAAGGATAAAAGTGAGAAAACTCATGGGTCCAGACAAAGACAGTTTAATAGGTAAAGCAAAAGCCGCACATGCAGGCAAAGCAAAACAAGGAATTCATTCACTACTTCCCATCAGCAGGCAGGTGTTCAGCCATCTCCAGGAAAGCAGGGCTCCATCACGCGCAACGGTTACTTGGGAAGACAAACGCCATCACTCCAAATGTCTTTCCCTTCCTTCTTCTTCCCCCAGCTTTATATGCTGAGCATGATGTCATATGATGTAGAATATCCCTTTGGTCAGTTGGGGTCAGCTGTCCCAGCTGTGTCCCTTCCCAAATTCTTGTGCACCCCCAGCCTGCTCACTGGTGGGGTGGGGTGAGGAACAGAAAAGGCCTTGGCTCTGTGTCAGCACTGCTCAGCAGTAATGAAAACATCCCTGTGTTATCAACACTGTTTTCAGCACAAATCCAAAACATAGCCCCATACGAGCTACCAGGAAGAAAATTAACTCTATCCCAGCCAAAAGCAGCACATGCAGCTTTAACCCTAAAAAAGAGCTGAAGAAAGATCATTCTTGGGTTTATCTCTCTATGGAACTGCTTGAACTGATGCATGAAGATTATGCGAGTCCTTGTTTATTATGAAGGAAATAATACTTTTTAATTTTACAGGTATGATTATGATAATAAAAATTACACTGTATGACTCTCTATGCAGAGACTCTTCTTATCCAAAATAGGGAAAGAACAGAAAACCCTCAAAAAACCAGAATCGTAATAAGTTAGATCCTGTAAGGGCTGCTCAAGTTGGTAGGAATGACAAAAGTCACAGGCAATTTAAGGATGTCTTCTCCCAGTGGCATCATGAACATACAGTATAACTGTACAGTGGTAAATCATAAGAAGTGACCTGAATGTTGCATTTTGTAGCCGTAGTAGGTACCCTTTCACATTACTAGTTTATTAACATCTTTAATTTCCACTGAATAATGGTGCCATGTGATCTTTATTTATGAGTAACCAAATGTTATTATCCAATACGGGGTGGCCCAGAGCAGACAATGCAATCACCTCTGGATGAGCTGCAGCCAAGGCTGCCTCCAGCTTGCTTCCCTGTCAAGGAAAATATCCACAGACTACGTGACATAAGCCTGTGAGGCCTGAAGGTCTTTATGTCATCCCAGTAAAACAGTGCTGTAAAAGCCTGTGGGACTGCAGGGCTCTGTAGGCACAGCCTTGCAATGAGACAGTCTCTCATTAAGGCACTGAAAACAGCATCAGCTGAGACACCTCAAATATGTTACTTATTATTTCTGCCTCTTTTTTCCTCTCCAGTTAAAATTTATCTCTTTAGGAAGACAAAGTTTGAATCCCATAAAAAGCAGGAGGATGTTCACATCTTTCAGAAGTGGCTGACATTTCCAAAACTCAGGCAGTTTATACTATCCTAAACTCTTCCCATGAGTTTTCAGCAAGATGCACCAAGTCTCACTTTCCCTGGGCGTGGTTGGTCATTAACCTGACAACAAAACCAAACAAAAGCTTTGGAGTGGTCATTAACCCAAGCAGAGGAAGAAGCCCTCTTCTGTAAATCCACCACAGGCGCCTTTCAGATGTCTCTTTGGGAGATGGTGGCATGTACAATCAGGCCAGGTTAGTTGTTTGGGGGTGCCTAAATGCCAGCCCAAAGGGAGATCGATTTGGGGGATTACCCCACCTCCTCCTCCCCCAAGCAGATTTATTCATGAAACCAGTGCATTCTTTGGGGTACTTCACAGTCACTGCTGAAGTAAGCCCAAACATTAGACTTTTATATGAAATGTGGGCATTTCAAAACATAGTGAGTTCATCTGAGGGGATGTTTTCAAAGATCTCCATCAGCACCCTGCTATTTTCAAAGGAGAGTATCACTACGGGTCTTCCTGTTGGACTGTGCTGCACCTCAGTGTTTAATATATGTGAACTCCAAAATCCAGGACAACTACAGATGCTTTGTGTTCACAATTCTATGATCATTCAGAGAAACAAAGAGCATTCTTTACATAAATTCACTGAATTACTTAAAAAAAGTTTAAAGGGGGAGACCACATATCCTAGAAGAGGACATGTGGCAGATGGAGTGGGAAAGTTAGTCATCAAGCAATTTTTTCTTGATGCTAGAGTGATGTAGAACAGATACTTTCCTGTTAGTTTTGTAGGAAACAATAGCAAATATCTTGTCAAAAGCAGTAAGTGTTGTGAACCAGCACCTCAGTTCAAGAGGGTGAATCACTGCAATGGAATGGATTCATCTACTGTGAACTTGGCACTAAAATTTAAAGCACTCTAGCTAGGGTCTGTTAGAGATAATGAAGTAGGCATCACTAGGATGTCCTTTTAAGCAGTTTATCCCAAAATGTTTTCCAATGGAGATCAGCAACACAACCACAATTGTACAAATGAGAAAACTAAGGCACAGAGAGGCAAATCAATTTATTCAAGGTCATGCAGCAGGCAAGAAAACTCCATTCTTTGAATTGGAGACCAGTACTCTGCCCACTTGACCACACTGCATAATGTTTGCATTCTCTGAGGCCAGAAAATGCTCTATTTGTTCATGTAATGCCTAGCATAACTAGCTGTGAGTGCCTTTCTAAGGGTGATGAATGCTATTCAGTGTGCAAAATAGTCTGGCACTGATGCTCTCCACCCATCTGAACTCCAAGCTCTCTTTATCTCCTCTGTCCATGTAACAGCACACCATAAGAGACAGCACTACCTTACGACAGAGCCAAGCAAGTGTTACCATCAGTAATTTGCTACAGTAATTACTGTTTTGTTTAAATCAGTGTCACTTCATTAAACTTGTGTAATGCCTGTCATATATCTCATTAACAAACAGTCCAAACATGAAGAGCAAAAATACTTATTGCATTGACATGTGGGGAAGGTGTGCAAAGGGAATTAGGATACTATTCTAAGCCAATGCACATTTCTGCAAATCACCTACTGGTGCAAATTGGTATAGCTCTATTGCATTGACTGATGCTACATTAATTAACACCTGCAGAAATTTTAGCCCATAAATCATCATTTTCCTCATGTCTAATTTAAGGAACAGCCTAACCAATCTCATGCTCTGAGCATTAAAACCAAACCAACACCTTCAGGTCCTAATTTTCTGCAATCATTTTTCTTACATCCTCATATAAAATTTGGCAAAATGGGTGAACTCAATGTCAAATCACAGTTTTCCACTCACTGACCCCACAGTAGCATTTAACACCCACAACACACAGAATAAATGATGAGAGAAGGAAGTGATGCCAATTAGTATCTGACCTGTTGATTTTCAGTAATGAGCAACACATGCAGTTCTGCAGCAATTCAGGGACACATGGAAGAGTCCTGGCTGCCAAACTGTACTGACAGCCCTGCTTATTCATACTTTGTGAATTCACCACATTATTTTGTCTGGGAACACTAACAATACACTTATTCACTGGAGAAAATAATGTATCTCACTCCCAGGTCTTTATTTTGCTTTGCTTCTTTCTTTTTTTTTTTTTNCTTTTTTTTTTTCTTTTTTTTTTTGTTCCCTTTTTCTTTTTCTTTTTTTTTCCTCCCATTTTTTTTTTCCCTGACAGCAGAATCTGTCAAAGTCTAATGAGTTGCAGAATCACATTGTACTGTGTTATGGCTGGAAGAGTCACTATGATTTTCTCCTACTTACTTTCATGTTTCAAAAACTTCTCATTCTTGTTGCTCATGGGAGAAGGCAGAATATCTTTTTCTTTCATTAAATACATTTATTATTGTCCTATATAAGCACCAAAAAAGAGCAAGTCCCTTTTACCTTTATACCTTTGTGTGCTATCCATGGAGTATAACAGAGTATAGGATAATCTCAGTCCTAAAACTCTCAGATTAAAAGGAAAGGACAGGCACAATCTTGGGGTGGGTATAGGAGGTATGAAGGGAGGCAGCTCTAGTGCTTTCTACCCTTATGGCAGTGATGTTTGTCTTGGCATGTGAGGTTTTGTAGGGAAGAAGGAGCCAAATAGAAAAATTAAGCCAAGGAGAAAAATCAGGAGCAGGAGGAGGTTTAGAGTGATGGATGGGGCTCAGTCTGAGAATACAGCAAGGTGTCTGTCCTGGTTATAGCCACTGCTTTCTAGAAGGGGCTGCCCGTGCTCACACAGAAGGGCATTGGGTGCATCCCCAACTCCAGGCCTGTCTGACTTGTCTGCGCATTTACTGACTCCCAGGCTCCTCCAGAGAGCACAGTGACACCTATACATACCACATCAGCTACATGATCATGCTGTTTAACTTCTCCTAAGAGACCTCCTAAGCCCACATGGTGGTGAAAAAGAGGTGTCGCTGCAAGGAGATGCTGCATAGGTCATCTCTGCATGGAGCTGTAGTCTCCAGGAGAAGAAGTCCTTACCTCCACCAGCCACTCCTTAGTTTATGCCCTGCTGGGATGCTATTAGTCAGATCTGATGAGATCTGGAAATGTTCAGAGAAAACCAGCTCAGTAACACCCCAAGGAGAACCTCATCTGTTCACCTCAGATTGATCTGTGAGGTTTCTAATCAACAGACTTGCTTCTGAGCTGGGTCTTAGCTGGTGGCTGGACAGGATTACAGTTGCCTGTGATGGCAGGACAGCAGCCTGCAGTGTTATGAGCCAGGTGCATGTAACCAAACAGCTTTGTTAGAGGGTGCAATCTCTGCATGCACGGTTCTCTGCCCCACAGACAAGTGGGAAGTCCCCTGTACAGCATCCAAAATGAAGGGAGATAAAAAGCCCCTGTCCTGCATCTACACATAGAGATGCTGCTTTGTGTTGGGAAAGATCACCTACCAAGGAAGTCAGGAACTGGTGTCCCATTTTGTTCAACCCCCAAATACTCTGGGGGCAATGCAGGTACCTATAGTGCCATTTTTGATTCCCAAGGGTATCCCACCCATGTGTCATGAAAGGTGCAGGGTGTCCACCCACCCTGTCTCTCATCTGCTCTCTGTGTTTGGGAGGCCTGCCCTACAGTGGACTGATGTGTCTGAAATGCCACCACTGAGCCATGGTACCATGGCATGGAAGAGCAGCTCTTGTCCGTCTGCTCTGCAACTCCACCCAGCCCTGGTTACAAGACTTCATTTAGCTAGATTAATTTAACATCTAATCTTTTCTTTTTTATTTAATTCCTCCAGTTTCCCAAATGCCTTATTTTTTATTCTTTGAATCTTCACCATTTTGAATGCACAGCCATACGTACAATGATGCTCTGCACGCACAGATAAGACTGACACCTCTTCGCTAAATAATCACTTTGCTTTGCTCAGTTTGTTTATGTAGACCAAAAGTTTCAGTAATAGCTTTTTGAAAAACTGCAGACTCCTAGAAAATAGGACAGAAAGGAAGAAAGCATCTGGGCCATCCTCCTGAACCAAACACTGTCAGCTCTACCTATAACATTCCCACAGATATATTTCTGTCTCTACATTTTATTCAGCACCATTAATTTTTAATATTCCTCTACCCACTGCCTAAAACAAAAATCATTTTCACTGGATCATTTTGCTTCTTTTCCTCTAAACCGAACCTCATTTTGTTATTTGCTAGCAGCTTTGTGTCCTTTTATCGTTATTACTTTCTCCTGCCTGGTGTTCACATTTCCCTTCAATTTAATAGTCTAAGAATCCCATTAAAAAGCAGCCTACTCAGCCTTCTTAGGCCATTAACATGGATGTTAAACAAGACTGACTCTAATGGTAACCCATCAGCCACGTCTTCAAAAATGCTGCAGTTTCAGTAGTTTTTAGCCAACTTACATGCAGACATTTTGAATTAATGTTTTGTGTCAGATTTATTCATACACCATTCACAATATCTCCTTGAAATCCAAAGCTGATTCTCAGATTTCTTTCATCCATCCACATCCTGAAGTTTATGGAGAGCTGCAGATGGCAAACCTTTGCAGTCTAATTCTGTCAGAACTCGTGTCTTCAAAACATCCCATGCTTTTTTGCACACAGTGCCAGTATTTTCTTCATTTCAGGACACTCCCATCACTTTATTCACAGTTTAAGGAACAGCGATTGCCAGGATCATTTCCCCTTCATATTCTGAGCACTATTCTCTAGATTTTCAGAGCTATCCCAATTGTCTGATGCTTTTCAAATTACGGTGTTGTTCACCTGTATGAACGTATTACTTTGTCATTCAGACAGTGTGCTCGAGGGAGGTGAGAAGAAAAAAGAGCCTCTTTCATAATACTTGATGGGGCAGTTGGACCTTCCATCTGGGTACTGAGCACGTGGGAACTGAAGGCAGTCACTGCTCTGAGAGGCAGTGACTGTAGTGAGTGTAGACTCTAGACTATTGCTTTCTAGCTGATGTCTGCATTACCTGAGCCACAAAGCTGGGCATTAACGGCTACACAGACCTGGCAGATGTCTCTGCCTTGAGGTGACTTACTAGCTTCAAACCAGATGGTTTAAAAGCTTGGCTGAGAAGGGGTAATTAGTTTTGGGAGATATTCTTCTATGTTCTTAATTGATTTTATGCTCAAGGAAATCTAGGCTGTGAGAGATTTAGATTTTCAGGTAGCAGATAAATTATTTATGCACAGGAATAGGAGGCTGCACAGATTTTGCCCAGCACTGTGAGCAGGAAAAAATATTCCGAAGCTGTGGTTAGATG
>VYZW01021120.1:2813-25029 GCA_013401315.1 Balaeniceps rex
TGAATATATGTTCTGGTTTATTACTATCCATATTCTTATAAATTTAGTATTCACATAAGCAATTTCATATGCTCTTATTTGGACTGAAAAGGGGCCATACTGATATAAACTACATATTTGCAGCTAGAGAATGATCAAGTAAAAGTTCTGCTGTTTTTTAGAGAAATGTATTTTCTTCCTTCCATCGGTAATGCCAATACAATGTTGATGACACTAGTATATATGGATCAGATATGGTAACAGACTATGGCTTTGCTGAATTTTCTGAAATGGTTTACTCACGGTTTTATTAAGAATGACTGCTGCCCTCCCGAGATGTATTTTTTAAAAAAATAAAAATTTACATTTTTATTTCTCCTTTTATTTCTATGTCACTTTACATAGTACTAGTTAGAAAACTATTAAATGCAAGATGAATATTGCTAATCTCACAGACATGATGTAAAGCATTGGGTCTGGTAAAAATCTGTAACTTTATTGCAAATTAGTTTACTGCTTATGAAATGTGCTGGATTGCTGGAACCTGGAATCAAGTTTTCATATTTATCAACAGAAGAACCTTTCACAACACTACCAGGCCTGTATTCTTATATATTTACTCTGCAAGCCACATACCAGAGACTCAATTCTGTCTCCAACTTCCACACATAAGGTACAAAAGATGGTTCATCTAAATGCCTTGTGGTCCACTATTGAGAATACCACTAGGGCACTGAATAGAAACATCTGTGACAATGATTTTTATAGCATGGATCAGGAACATGCTGGATTTCAAATGATGATAGGATCGCAATCAGGTAGTAGCAACTTTCAATTATAATTTACAATGCATCGAATATGATTTAATATGTGAAGTCTCCTAACCTTTCTTAACTCTATTTATTCAGCCCACTTTAGAGATTTCAGAAATTTAATTTTAAAAAACCCCACAAAACTCTCAGTATAATTCTGCACATAACTCTATTGCACCAACACTGCAATGTACAGAGGATGGATAGATATTACACATGAAAGTATAAAAGGATATATTAACAATTAAAAGTGAATGTTATCATTATTTTGTGGCCTTTTCCCCTAAGAATTTGCATAAATTTTCTTCATATAATTTTAATACTTAGAGGAATATACTCAAGTCATAAAACAGTAGAGTGAAGAAAAAGTCCAAGAGAATATACTTTAGTCATTTGAGTTAGAGGGTGAAGTGAAGGGAAGAATAAAGCTAGAATGCTTTTTAATGTCTTATGGGCTTAAGTGAGTCTCATAAACAGATATACTTCTGAAATTTCTCTTTCTCCAAACTTATGATCCAAATAGAAAAACAAACCAAACAAGTTTTACTAAAAATGAAAGATACTTACACAAGCTCCTTTCTTAAAGTTGGAAAAAGTAGCTTTGTGGGTAAAGTTTGTCAATTATTTGTGACCTATAAACGAGGAGAAATGATTGGTCAAAACAGCTGTCAATGTTTTTAAACCTGGCCTGAAAAGATGTCATTTGGGAATGCAGGAATATCTTTGGTTCTAGCTTTCTAAAAGGAAAAAGCAAGAATGAGCAGTGCCTGGAAAGGCATCCTCTCACATCTACTGCCATTCAAGAGAATCCGTTCTCTTGAACCAGTTTTTGGCCTGGTGAAAAGAAGTGATGAGGACTCAGACAAGATGTATGAATTCCTCAGCATTGATATTGCTGGTGGCATGCACAGTTCTTGAGTTTCCTCATTACAACACTTGCATGCTGTGATAGGGATGGGAGGAATAATTAGGAACATCTAGTTTGGTTTTCACTCTTTTCAAGTTTGAGGGATAGCTAGTTTAAATATAGAAACATACACACATAGATATATAGTACATGCGCGCAGATGCGCACACATGCAAACACACACACACACACACATCCATCCATAATATGAAATAATGCCACAAAAAGTTTTAATTACTGCTGCACTGAATATAGGTTACATTTTCAGCGTTCCTGTATTTCTTCCATATCCCTCTGTTTGCTGCATTTATCCATCTTCATAGACATATATTAGGTACTTGCAACAAAAATGTCATTTTGCTGCACTCCTTCTGAAAGCTTATGGACCACCACTGATCCAGAAATCACAACCCAATAAACAGTGCTCTACACACTTGGATGAAAGTAGCTCAGTTTTTCTCCTCTACAAAGCCAGTACACTGCACTATTTATACACATTCTTCATAACAGATCTTTTAGTTGTCATTGCTGAATGGTATTCCTGAGGTTTAATCCAAAATGTAATCCTACTGAACTACTTGGAAACACAATTATTATGCAAGCCCTGATTGCACATTACTCATTGCACAGACTATGACAGAGACCAGTCTCCCATGACAATCTGGAGGCGGAAGGGTAGGAAAGGAAGCTGAACTAGGGATTAGATGCAAGCAGGGATAAAGTTTGGATTTACATGGAAATGGGGACATATATTTCTCTTAGCATCTTTTGAAAATGTCTTTCAAAATTTACTGACAAATGCTGGGTGACCACCACTTAATTTCCAGGGAAAAAAAAAGAAAAGCTGATACTACGTTTATGAAAACAAGCAGAGCTACACGGCTACAGTGGGTTGTGCTGGGTTTAACTGGTACCTCATTTGATTACAAGTTTTTAATAATTACAGATATTCTGAGCAAAGACATTCATGAAGCATACAAACTTGAGTCTATTCCTCTCCCCTTTTTCCTCTATGCTGTTCATCTTCTCAGATTAGGAACCTAACTGTTAGCCTACAGGTCTTTTAAGAACTTGAATACATAAAAATTGATATTAGTAATGAAATTACAGTGTCTGTACTTCTCTATCTGCACATGTTACCCATGTGCAGAGCTACTGGCACAGTACAGAGGACTTGTAGGGTGATTAAAGAATCAGAAAACACTATTAAAGGCTAATAATGTGGCTAGAAGGCTAATAATGTGGCTAGAAGGCTAATGTGTGGCTAGCTTAGGCTAGAAAACCAATGGGGAAAGATGGCTTGCGACATTCCTTCTGGCAGGGAGTGGGAAGGAGAGAAGGTGAGAGAAAGGGAAGAGCAAAGAACAGGAAGCAAAAACTGCTGTTTAAACTGAAGGACCAGACTGGCACAAAAATAAATGGGTGCAAATAGCCAGTGTGATTTTGGACAACTCTTCTAATAGGGCAGGTAGATGATAAAACTAAAGTGGAGCTTTACCAACTGGAAAAGGTGTGATACCCCAGAGTTCAAAAGAACTGACCTTGATTACCCTGAATGTCCTCTTGTCCTGAAGAAGCAAGTTTATCGGAGTGTCTCTTCTGTTAGATGCCAATAGAAAGCCTAAATACTGATTGTCTATATGCTGATTTAAGTATACTTGCAGACCTATAATTAACAAGTATATGTGAAGCATTACAGTGGCAATTTCCTAACATGATTTACTACCTTAAGCAGTTAGATCCTGCCTGCCCATAAGTCATAAACACAGTACAAAAGCAATACATTGTGTACTTGGATAATACATGCAGATGAAACAACAGCTTTTCTAAAAAAAGGCTCATGTGGGCATCACAGGGAGCAGGGCTTACTTGGAGCTTGGTACTAAAACCTTTTCTGATGCTGAATTAGCAGTATTTACAGACATACATACATTTACAGACAGACATATGCTTTCTTTTATTTCTGTTGTCCCTCTCCTCATTATTACCTTATTGTCTAGCACACTGTCATCTTTGACAGATGGAGAAATCTTTGCTAATGTTTGATTTCCAAGTGCACAATATGAACAAGAGTAAGTAACGTCATTCAAGAAGATAGCAGCTGAATTTCAGTCTAGTGCAAGAGCTCTAGCAGGTAGCATAAAGAAGTTTCACTACTGGAACATCATTGAACTTTGGCCTCTGGGCATGTATATTTGCTTCCTACATGACAGCACAGCTGATGATAAAATAAGAAAGAGGATTATGAGAAAAAGTGTCTTAGTGCAAAGAAACCTCACAAATATATAATCACCCAACACAAAATTACAGGAAAAGCCAAACTGGCTCACTGCACTTGGAAGCATACAGGAGAATAGTACTAATGCACATTTATAAATGGTGGAAAAAGACAGCCGATCCAATAAATGCTAAATTCTCCTTCCTCCCAAGTCCTCAGGGAACTAATCGCTTCATCAGAATGCCTACAGCACTTTGCAGAACTGAGCAAAGTAAATACAAAAGCATTCTGACCTAAAAATAGGGTCACCACCGAGCTCTGACAAGGAAGACTAACATAAACGATAATAACCTATCTCTTTATCATTTGATAACAATGTCCCTTTTAGATGACCATCTAGTGAAAACTCATTGACTTTTGCATGCTGCTGAGCTAAAGGGGACTGTGCTGGTTTTCGCCGGGATAGAGTTAATTTTCTTCTAATACTAGCTTTCAAAGAAGATAGTATAATATGAGGCTACATTTTGGTTTTGTGCTGAAAAGTGTTGATAATACAGGGATGCTTTTGTCACTGCTGAGCAGTCCTTACACAGAGCCAAGGCCTCTCTGCTTCTCACCCCACCCCACCAGCGAGTAGGCTGGGGGTGCACAAGAAGTTGGGAGGGGACACAGCTGGGACACCCAACCCCAACTGACCAAAGGGATATTCCACACCATATGACGTCATGCTCAGCATATAAAGCTGGGGGAAGGAAGTAAGGGATGTTTGGAGTGATGGCGTTTGTATTCCCAAATAAGCGTTATGCTTGATGGAGCCCTGCTTTCCTGGAGATGGCTGAACACCTGCCTGCCAATGGGAAGCAGTGAATTAATTCCTTGTTTTGCTTTGCTTGTGTGGGCAGGTTTGCGTTACCTATTAAACTGTCTTTATCTCAACCCACGAGTTTTCTCACTTCTACCCTTCTGATTCTCTCCCCCATCCCACTGCAGATGGGAGCGAGGAGCGGCTGTGTGGTGCTTAGTTGCCACCGAGGGTTAAACCACGATAGGGATCAAGGTCAAATTGTTAAGGAAGAAAAGAAGAAGAACAAACAAAATCCTAAAATCAATCAGTGCAGTCTAGAACCTGGGGAAAAAAAAGAATCCTACATAAAATCAACGGTGAACAAAGTTAATTGGTTTTACTTGTTCCAGTGATGTCAATAACTATCATTTTATAAGAGCTCAATATATTTTTCTATTTTTTCTTATAGAAAAACAAGCACAGAAAAAAACCCTATGAGAATCTGAGCTTCTAATTTCAAAGACAATTTTCTAATTTTTATATCTTTGGGTAAAAGTTTGAAATACAGAAAACATAAATCCTAGAAGCTTAAAACAAAGTCCAACACAAAGAGCATGAACAATATTATTTAAAATTTTCATAGTTTAAGATCAATACTATGATACTTAGTTTAAAATTACTAGTTTGTGATTTTTGTAGAGTATTTTTTTTCATCCATGAGGAAGAAGAGCTTTCTCAAAAATGGCAGAAGTGGAAAAGACAACTCAAAAAACTCATGGAAGCATTTGTATCTCATAAGCAAGATGGCAGACAGACTTTTTGTAATAAAATGGTCTGAATATGATTTTTTTCATAAGCAATTAATGTTGGTTCTACAACGTCACACAGGTCTTCTCTCAGGAAAATATACTGGCACCTATACTCTTCAGCATTATTATTAATGATCTGGTTGATGGGACAGAGAATGCTCTCAGTGAGTTTACAGATGATACAGAACTGGGAAGAGTAGCTGATGCACCTGAGTGGTGTGCTGCTATTCAGGGGGACCTCAACAGGCTGGAGAAATGGGACAACAAGAGCTTCATGAAGCTCATCAAAGGGAAATGCCAAGTCCTGACCGTGGGGAGGAATAACCGAAGGTCCCAGTATATGCCCCATCTGGAAAGCAGCTTGGCAGGGAACGCCCTGGGTGTCCCAGTGGACACCAAGTTGGACATGAGCCAGCAGCGTGCCCTCACGGCAAAGAAGGCTAATGGTATCCTGGGCTGCATTAGGCAGAGCACCAACAGCAGGTAGAGGGAGGTGATCCTTCTTCTCTACTCAGCACTGGCAAGACACATCTGGAGTGCTGGGTCCAGTGCCGGACTCCCCAGTACAAGAGAGACCTGGACATACATATCCAGTGAAGGGATACAGGCACTGGAGCATCTCACATACAAGAGGCTGAGAGAGCTGGGACTGCTCAGCCTGGAGAAGAGAAGGCTCAGGGGGATCATAAATACCTGATGGGAGGAGTAAAGAGGATGAAGCCAGACTCCTCTCAGTGGTGCCCAGTGACAGGACAAGAGGCAATGACCACAAACTGAAACATAGGAAATTCCACTTAAACATATGAAAACACTTTTTTACTGTCAGGGTGGTCCAACACTGGAGCAGGTTGCCCAGAGAGGTTGTGGAGTCTCCATCCTTGGAGATATTCAAAACTCAGCTGGACATGGCCCTGAGCAGCCTGCTCTCCCTGACCCTGCTCTGAGCAGGGAGTTGGACCAGATGATCTCCAGAGGTGCCTTCTTGTCTCAGCCTATCTGTGAGTCTGTGATTCTGTGTTAATGAACAACCTATACAACTCTTAAACTTCTTTTCCAGAGGACTAATTGTATCTCTAAATTGCAACCTCTTCTTCCATGCTTCCCTCTCATTAAACCTGTCAGTATGACAGATGCTGTTCTATTGCTGACAACAAATTTCTACCTAACACAGACAGTACTGTGTAAGTCCAGATAACTAATTCTGCTAAACAGTGGCAGCTCCACAGCCACTACACTCTTCCTGCTTTCCATCATAAAAATTATTTCTGATGACTTATTATCTAGAAGAACATTAAATGAATCTTTTCAACCCTCTTTCCTTTATGCCTTGTATTTCAATATTTTGATGCTACATCCGCAGAGGTCACTGGCAATGTAAGTGCACATAGTAGAGGGAATGCTCAGGTATGCACTAAGGGAGGCTTACATGGGCATGACTCTGATCTTTCTCAACAGATTTATTTGCCAGTGTAATATGAGCACACATGAGTTATTGCCCCTCTAATGAGTTGTAAGATAAAAAAAGACTTTGGAAGAAGAAAACATTTATATTTTTAGAAAATTTTTTTTAATACCTAAACAATTAAAAATAGTTTTCAATGGATTCACAGCTAGATATAAGATATATATATATGTACATCTATAAATATATATGTGTAAAATATATCAAAGTTATAGCAAACTCCTGGAAGTGAAATTGGGAATTTGAGCACCGCAGCAGGTGGAAGAGTTGAAAGAGATTTTTAATGTAACATCACATTCTGGTTTTTTTTAATCTGAATACACTATGATTAAGAAGCACTTTATTCAAGATTTAAACCAGGTTGTTTTGTGTCCATCTGACTGATATGGGCAGCCAAGATGCTAGTCTTGAGAGCAGAGCTGTTAATCCCAGAAGAGGAGAACTTAGCTTGATCTGACTAGAGACTTCATGCTGACTTGGCCAAGGGCAAGGTAGGTTGCTCACGCGGACATGGTCCAAGTCTCAGATCAATGGTAATTATCTTGTGCATGTACCCATTAAAATAAAATCAGCTTGTCCAACATTTGGAAACAGCTGTCGCAAGTGAACAAGTAAGGTTTGGATGTCTGTCTTCTGCAACACGCTCTAAAAATCGAGAAAGGAAAAGGACAACCTAGCCATTGTGTATGAGGCAAACATAGACGCAAGTTGTGAGAAATCCAGGTTAGTCAGGACATGATGATTCCAACTAGTATGAAGCTGTTCATAAGTTTACCTGATTGAAGAACTGCTCACAGCTTGTCAGAACTTCAGAGCTCTGTAACAGAATTGAAATGAATATGTACCAGCTTTCATTACACAGAAGCAAAAAATAATTGACATCGACCACCTGCTGAGAGAACATCAGCACTAACGTAATGACTTCAATTTGCAGAAGACAAAAAATGCTTTGTCACAGTGGTGAACAGATAATACTGTACACTCGACTTCTGAAAGTGTCGTAAAGAGCTGGAGTCCCTGAAAAGAGCATAGAAAGAAAATTATGCTCCATGATAGTTTTACAGAGCTAGTCACCCTGGCAGCTAGGGTCTGTGTGCCTCCTTGTATGCCTAAATATGCTATTATGAATATCCATAAATGCGTATTCTAAATATGTTATGCATATATGCATGAGTGTGTATACATATGCATATATATGCATACACTCAGATATGTATGCATACACACACATATATTTGTATATTGATACACAAAATTATGTAGTCACAGTATATATTTATCCAAGAGGGCAAGCTGGAAAGCACAATGAATGGTCATGAAGAACCATCAAAAAGAGTTCATAGTTCCTAAAAAATCCTTGCAAAAGAACTAAAATATACATGAAAATATAAGAATTTTCAAAATAGATGAATACAATTATGTGGAGCTTTGCAGAGTCTCCAAGTGCATGAGGTGTTCCAGTAACAAACATAAAAAGAGAAAAATAACACCAATGTTTAAAAAACTTGGTACGCCCTGATAAAGGAAGGAAGAATCAGGAGGACGAGTGCATTCTGTATAGCTCCCCAGAACCACCAAGCAAATGCAAAACTAACAAACCTGCAAATCATTCTGCAGAAGATATTCAGAGAAATGATTCCAGAGCATAAAAGGTCACTAAACTGTTTAAAAGTTAGTCATTCCTAAAACCAATGGCAATTAGAAGAGAGAAATATTTGTCTGCACAGGTCTACGGGCTGAATTCTTTAGAACTGTAGATGATGTTGAAAAATAACTCTATGTCACAGGAGCACCGCCTTTAAACCAAATCAGGATTTGACCCACTAATGCTGAAAATGTCTCACTGGGGATGAATCTGGAGAATTATACTTCCTATAAAGTCAGAGATTTTAGAAAACAATGGATTACAGTCTGTGTCCTTAACAGTGTATTGTCAAAAAAAGCATCCCTGCAGTTCTGACTGTGGGCTCTAATGCATGAGCTGCTAAGAGCCACCAGCATTCTGGTAAGCACTTCTAAAAAAGATTAGGACTGAAGCACCATAACAAAATTTTATTTTTATTTTATTATATACCAGTGCGTTTTTTCCTTCATCTGACATGTTTCTTACTCGAGCTGTGCTGCTTATTCTGCTCTATGCATTGAAGAACATCACAGCAGAGACCCCTTTTTTACAGAAATTTCATACAGAAGGACGTGTTCTGTCCTTGCACACATGAAGGTGAGAGCAGAATTTGGCTCTATTTCTTCACCAACAAGGGAATTTATACAATTTTTGGTATTCTGTGCACACTATGTTGGTTAAGAAGACTTTGAATCGGTATTTGATAGTTAGGCTACCTTTTGGTGCAAAATGTGAACATTTATTCAAGTTGGATATGCTTTTTTTCTCTGTACCTTATATAGAAGAACTAAGTCCAGAGATTCGTGTCTTTGGTGGAATAACAGGAAACTTTGAAAACTAGAGAACACAGAGATAAGGGTAGTGAAAGCAAGTTACATAAGAATGCACTCTTAAAATAATAATTAACACAGTGTGTAATCAAAACCAAAGACAATCACCTCTGTGTGTGAGGAGTTTTATAACAGAAAACAATCACAGTTTAGAATTATTTGAGCACTGATATTCTAAGTGACACCATACGGATGATCAAGAAAGACGTACCTTATTTATGGGACACTAGTATCGCCCTTCACAAGCATACGTAATTCTGTATGCCAACGACATCTAATGGCATTTGTTCACATTCCCTTATTATCTAATATTCAAGATAATTTGCAGAATTAAAAATATGTGATGTGGCAATTAGGTGAAAATCTATGTAGAAATCAGCTGATCGTTTCCATGAATCCACACAGCTTTAAAAAAGGGGTCAATAGTCTCAGAAGTTCAACCCAGAATTGGACTGCTCCACTCTGCCCTACACTCTCTCCTAGGTAATTTTCAACTTTCATTATTATAAGGACACCAAATTTAATTAACTGAAGATTAATCTACAAGAGGTATGAAGATACTTTGCACAGCTCTGGAACAACATGTTTTGAAATATATATATGAGAAAATAAACAGCTGAATAGTCAAATGTAATATGAAAAAAGTATCTTGTTCAGGTACACGTTACCTGAATATTCCAATTCAGACAGAAGGAAGGTATTCAGGTTTGGAAGTGATGTATGTATTATAGATGCATTTCTAGAGTAAGATAAACTGAGCTAATGGATGTAATTAATTTTAAAAAAAATCTATATTCCTTACAAATCTAACCCTAAGGGTCTCACATTATTTTGAATGTAGACAAGTTACCATGTAAAGCTGGGATTACATCTTGCATAGTACTCCCTCCTATTCATTGGTCATACTGGACATTTTAAAGTAATGGTACCCATGTCAACCCTCTTTTCCTCCCACAAAAACTGTGGTGTGCCTGTTTGAAGTGTTGTCACACTGTGTAGAAAAAAAAAACATATTAAAAAATCCTCCTGTTAGCTCCTGTAATTCACATCCATTTCATGGAAAATGGTAAATTCTCTCCTGGTGGTTTAAAATTCAAACTAGTCTTTTTGGAAAATGTGTACTAGCCAAGCCATGAGTCCTCCTGTGGTCAGACAAAATTTAAAGGATTTCCTGAAGGAGTATCTTGATATATGGTTTATAGGCAGTTAGATGAAGTGACCTAATGATCTTTTCTGGACTTAATTCTATAACACTATGAATACTATAAAACAATTTAAAAAGTCAACAGAGGAGTCAAGATTGTTTCAAACACTTTGAATCTGATTCATAGTACATTCGCAAATACATGCAAGCTATCAATGTATATTTGACTTTTCTGGTGGATCAATGTCTCTTCTGAAGCAGTTTAAATAAAGGACATTTGAGGATTTTGACAGAGAAAACCATGCTGGATTAGGATGATCACTGGTCTCAGATCTTTAATCAGATGATCAGTAGTGTGGTTAGTGGCTTTAGTGTATCTATCGCACCACCTCTGTGAGTTAGAACATTATGCCATTGTTAGATGCCATTGTCCCTATTTTTAGTAGGCAAGCATGTGCTAAATGATTTACTGAACACAGAACAGAGATTTACTCAGGATGGAGCAGGAAATTAAACTGTACCAATTTTTATTTGTTTGTTGAAAATATTTTGTAGACAAAGAACAACTATTATTTTCAGTTATTAGACTGGTACTTTTAAATTAAAGAAATGGTGACAGCAATCTGCAATTCCAGTCTGCAGTTGTCTTCTCCATTCCACACAGACAAGGAAAATATTTATAATAGTAATTTTAAAGCTTTTTCTCATAACGAAGTTGTGTGAAATAGAAGAAACAACAAACTTGACTTCCAGCAAAAAAAGTATTAATGAATACTTGCAAAGCTTACATCAAGGGTATGAAATCTAGTGTGATATAACTGTATAAGGTATAAAATGACTTACAAGTACAGTGAATTGGATTTTTGATATGCATTACCATGTATTTTCAGCTGGAATCAAATTCTCATGTACTATAGACAGGAAATGCCATGCATACATTGGATCATCCACCATCTTATAGGAACTGCTATGCTGGAGCAGACCTGTGATTAGTTCAGCACTCTGTCTTTAACACTGGCCAGGGCCACATACATCAGAGAAAGATGCAACATACCCATGGTGGAAAATGATGGAGTAATCTGCCTCCTTAAAATATATCTTTGTGCACTTGTCAGTTAAAGATTACCTTGTGCCCTGAAGAGCGATGGTAATGACTTGAAGGATGAAGGATTGAAGCTTCTTGTTTCAAGCTGTAAAGTGTGACAAATATAAAAAGAAATATACTCTCCAAATGGGTTGTTGCAAATATGCCTGCTACAGTACTCTCTGAAACATATCTTCAACAGTACCAGAGAGAAAATACTAGACGAGATGGACTACTAGTCTGTTCTTGTCTGCTTTCTATTTCCTTTAAAATATGGAGAATTACTTACTATCCTTCAGTTATTTTATTATACAATTTTATACTTACAAGGGTAGCCAACGGTGGTGATTACTAATATTTTGTAGACAATTATCTTCTAGGAACTGGTATAAGATATGCTTTACTGACAGCACTAAAAATTTGCCAATGGCAGAGATAAAACACTGAACAGAAATGCCTCTGTTTATTTTCATTTTTAAATTCTGAAGCACATATTCAAACCTTAAATGGACAAGAATTATGTTTTATTAAATGAGTAGTCAGAATGTTGAAAAAAGTGTCAAAAGGTACAGAAAAGTAATGTGAAAATACTTGATAATAGGTAGATAAACCAATACTGAAAATAATAAAATAATGCACACTGGAGAAAACAATCCTGATTTTTTTCATGTAAACACTGAAGAGGAGGTACTACCGGTAGTTAATAACTACCAGTTGATAACCTTACTACTTAGACAAAAATCTTGCAATTATAACGAGGAGTTCTATGAAAATATTAGTTAAAGAGTAAAAAAACCTAAAGAGTGAAAAATAAAAGCAAAATGTTTAAGAATTATAAGGAAAGAAAGAGAGAATAAAATAGTTCTGGTCCTCATATCCCCAAAAGTTTAATAATACTTGAAAAGAAGCAAAGAAGGGCAGCAAAGATTCTCAAAGGCATACAAACACTTCCGTACAAGAACTGACCTTTAAACCTGAGGCATATAAGAGAAGTCTGTAAAATCATGGATACCAAGAAGAAGATGAATAAGGAACGAGCACTTATTGTTTGTCATAAAACAAAAGTGGAATTAAAGGACTGAAATCATCAGACTGGAATTTCAAAACAAGAGATATGTTATCACTTTGTTCACAGTTAAACTCTGTGCATGCAGGTAAATGATTGCCTCAGTTTGCAGAGGCTCAAAACATTTCTCCTAATTCATGTGAGAAAAAAATCATAAAGAATTATTCAAGACAATAACAGTTGACTAATGGAGAGTATAAGTATACCTGAAAAATATAATAATATGCTTGCCCCTTGCCTCTTCCCTGTCTGCCACAGACTGGTGTCAAAATTAAGGTACTGAACTAGATGCAATTTTTTTCTGACCTGCTATGGCTAATCTCATACAATATTATAGTAAGTTTAAGCTATTGCAATGCCATTTCCCAACCTCTGTTTCCAGGACTGTTTCCTGTATCTTGTCCTCTACTAATAGATCATCATCCTTGCTTTATTTCCTTCTTATTTTCTTAAGATAGTGTATTTAATTCAATCTTTAGGGCTGTCTCATTTTCAAATGTTACCATATATTTACTCATAAATATGTTTTATACATATATAACACACATACATATATATCAAACATATATGTATATAATGTATATACACACACATTGTATATACACTACAGTGTGATTCAACTTTATACAAATATAATTATTTTTAGGAATTTTCTGCTTGGTTTGAGGGACATTTCCTATCATTAGAAACCACTAGGTAGTTTAACAATAACAGGTGGTATGATTATAGAATTCAGTTCTGAACTTTAATGAGAAATTCATATCCTTGTTATATTGACAGCTGAAATTCCAAGTGTCAGGAAAATAACTGAGAAAAACAAAATCTTCAGTCATAAGATAGTTTTGGATTCAGTTGCAAAACTTGACACTGATTTGAAGCAAAGCATTTTCCCTTCTGGCAAAACATTACTGCTCCAAAATAACAACCGTGAATGTCAAGAAGATTTTTCCAGCTTCCTGTAACAGAATTTGTCCTAAATTCTGACAAGACATGCAGCAGAATTGGTTTATGACTTTCCTGTCTTATGATATAGTCATGTCTGTAATTGATACTCTAAGCCAATATTTTAAAAGATACACATGCATTTTTCTGGCTCAAAAATGTTTTTTTAATATATAACCTGTAGGTAGAATGAATGAAAATATACTTATTCCATTGACTCTAGACTTCAAAACAAGCTAAAAAGTTTATTGTGAAATTTCATCTTTCAGGTATGAGTTGCCAGGTTTGTCTATTGTTCTTTTGGAATAAGAGCCCATTTTTAAATTAGAAACAACATACAGCTTTAATCAGATAATGCAAACACCTCATTTTCCTTGTTTCTTTCTCTGGTTTATGTTTTAGAATGAATGTGGTACTTATAAAAGTTGCCTGATATATTGCTCTGGAGACTGTTTGAAGGTATGACTTCAATGTGCTCTTTACCCTATTTGTGATAATCCAAGACATACCATTCCTTACTGTTTCAACAGTTTGAAGAAGCAGCAATACATACTTATTTAAAAAGCCACCAATGCAATCTTTTCATTATAGACAGTGAAATTATGATCTTTAGAGAACCTTATGTTTTCTGAAAGTCTTCTCTATTCAGATGTTTATTATACATACACAAACTGCTTGTTTCATTTACATAAACACACAAGTATATGTATGTCAGTCACTGTTGAACGATAATGATACCTGACAATCAGAATTCACTTAAAGTTTTATGGAAACAAACCACTTGGCATTCTCAAGGAGATACCATTCTCAAATATATTAAAGTGCAATCTAGGTGAGCAAAACACATACGCATTCAAAAGTGACAAGATATACATAAAAGAATATTTTCGGTTGAGACTTTAATTATGACCCAAACCCAAACGTGGAAAACTATGATAAGCAAAATGAATACAAAGTAAGACTATGACTTGAATTCCATTTTGTTCATACTGGAACATAATGAGACAGGTAACATAAGTATGTTTTGCAGAATTTCTATTTTAAACTTAAACCTAGAATTTCTACATGGAACAAAGGAAAATTTCAGTCCAATAATGCAATTGTGTAAGAGGTTTATTACATGCTTAGGCAGCTAGCCTGAGCTCACCTCCAGCCTACCATCCTTATCAGGAACACTAGGAACATCCTACACTAGGAACAAAACCAGCCAGCTGATAAAAACCTAGCCAAGCCAGGCCTACACTTCAGTGCAAGGATTCTTCCCTTGTACTTCCCCTTCCATCTCTTCTACTTACATCCTCAGAGTATACCAATTAGTTCCAACTAAAAGCCTTTTAGAAATTCTTAAACTTAATTCAGCAGCGCAGCGCTGCCCAGCCCAGGAGCCGACAGATGGTGACCGCGCTCCATCCGAGTGGCCACACCGGCCCCAGCCCAGCCCTGCCAGCCGCTGAGCCGCCTTGGGTCGCTGCTGCCTGTGTGCGGGTGAGCGCACCCAAAAGAAGGGCTCCTGTGAAACTTCCCACACATTCTGCTTGCCAGTCCTTCCCTCGCTTTTGCCTTTGAATACACCGCTTCCTTGCAACTGCTTTTCAGTGGCACAGCACGAATTTTTGTTTTTTTTCTTTTGTCTTTTAAACTTAAGGAAATTAACAGCATAAAATTGTATAAGATTATAAAAAGTAACTTCCCCCATTCTTATTGAGAATATGCAAGAACTTATGAAGAGTCTACAGCAGGACTGTTTTTCCCTGTAGATATATACATGAAGTATTGCCAAAAATAAATAAAAAACAAAACCACAAAACAAATAGCAAGGAATAAAGAGACCCCAGAACTCTCCTAAAGAGGTTTGTTTTTCAAAATATTTATATTTATAGAATAGCTTCTATATTGCTGTTTTGTTTACTTTAAAAAATAAATTTAAGAACTCCATCTGCCTATTTACCTGGATGGTCTTTTCCTGGCTTTGATTCAGCTAGATATCATTTTCCAAGGAAATTCATATTTCATTTTATCCTCAGTAAAGATTGACTGATGTTCTTTCCTCAACCCTGACAATCCAACATGACATCTAAGTGCCTGCTGCAGCAGAAGAAATGACCATTGTTTATTCGCCAGGTGGCCTATAGCTTTCCAATTCTCTTTACCAGCTCCAACTTAGCACTGAGCTGTGCTCAAGCTGCACGTCATAAATGACTCTCTAAATCCTCCTTTCAAATTCGTCAAGCTCTTTTTCTTTGAGAAATACCAGTCATAGCTTGGTGGACATGGTCTCACAAAGGCCATCCTACAGAAGATATTATGGTCAGCCACTTCAGTTTTTGAGTTAGTTTATGCTGGCTGGGTGAAAGCGCTTAAAGCAGCATAGTACAGCAATGAGACATAGCCAATGCATATTTTCCAGCCCTAGAGATTTATTTTTAAATTGTTGTTTGTTGTTTTGCCAATTCAGTGAGTTTACGTCTCAATGCAATATAGAAGAAAAGGTAAGCATGTCAGTGGTGGTCATTTTGATAATGCCAAAACTTAGCTTCCCTACCAGAATTTTGCAACTTTTTCTCCAGTTGAAAGCCTGACTTTCCACTTAGAGGTAAACAGCTCATATCTGATACTGTTAATAAAGCACTTGTTTTATTCTAGAGTAACTTACATCAACAGTATTTCCAATACCATAGTATTTCTGTCTCATGAGATAACCCCAAAAAATTAAAATTCCAATCTAATGGATTTATTGATGATAAAGTGAGAAGGTTAAGAAGGTTAAGAAATTGTAATCCCTTCCTCTTCTGTTACCCATGCTGAATGTAGTATATACACTTTTATATTAACTGTTATATTCTCTACCCCTCATGATTACGGTCTAACAAATGTCATCATATAACAAATTTTACCTTACATTTAGCTTTAATCGTCTTGATCTTTTGCTGGGCAGTGAGGACATCAGCATTCCCAGAGCAAAACAAGCTTTCATTCTAGAAGCTTTGGTTAACACAAAATCATCTGCCACAATGGCTGTTGACTATTGCTTGGCAGACTGAATTTTTTGTCTGATTGCTTGCATGGCACTGAGGTAGAGTGGCAAAAGATTTTATGATTCCAAGTCCTATTTCTAGGACTCACAAAAAACCAAAATATGTTTTTCATCATCACAAAGCTAACAGCAGGAGAAAAAGGACTATTAAGCAGAGAAAGGTACTGATGAAATATAAATTTGAAGGTTAGGTTTGAATTTTCTCAGTTCTGTCAGTGCAGGAGTTTCAAGCACAAGAATTTTTTATATTTAATACTTGTAAGTATCTGCTGCTAAGTGTCTAATAAAAGTCACTGATTAGTGTGTCATGAAGGAAAAGATTAAACACCATTTCTTTGACTCCTCATTTCCAACATAATTTCAGCATTTAGATTACAATTTTCCTTTCTAAAGTTCAACCTATGGCTCAGAATGAGAGCTGTGGTAAATGCATCTGTATCTACCGTCTATTTGAAAGTAATTGGTAGCCTGCCATGTTGTAACTCAGCACTTTAAACCTCAATAGGCACTAAAATTTTTTTTATTGTTATTATTATTATTAGTGGTAGCTGAAGGAATATATGCACAGAGGTAGGCAGCTTGGTACTAACAAGGAAGAAACTGCAGGTGATGGCATATTTTTGAAACAGCTGGGAAGCTTACTTATTCAAAAACTCTTAAAAATGTAACAAATAAGAGATAATCGCTTAACTATGCACTTCTGGTAAATTACTTCTGGGAAATGAGTATGAGCAACTCACATCAAAGATTTATAATCCTTATTTTCATAATTCAATCTGCAAGTTTTTCCATTTGAAACAAATACACTGAAAGAGCAGGATAGGATTTCCATGTTGGAAGGTGGCCACTATTCTTTGAATTCTGGTCCTTGGGGTATTACTTACTTTAAAAACCCACCTTCAACAAACAGAAATACACACATAAAAAATACAAACTCCTATTTCCTCATCGCAGCTATGCCCACTCCAAAAAAATAACTGGGACCTGACAGCTAGGGTTTGTCCTTTAGTTCATGCACCTCCATCTCTGCCAGGCTGTTAGGAAGGGGCATTGCTGCTGCTGGGGTATAGGAGACAGAGTGGGCTCCACTCTCCTCTCCAGTCACAGGACAGATCATACACATGATAGCGAGAGTTAATTACAAGCTAATGATAATCAGATGCTAATTAATTAGAAAAGTGGATTACTTGACCTTCTGGAAGCATCCAGACGATTTTGAATAATGTTATTGAAAGGGTCCTGTGGAATCAGAAGCAAGTTCTAGGCTGCTGATTTATTATAAGAAAGGATGCTTTGTTTATATACATTAATGAATCATTAGAATTCTGTAGGCTATCTTAAGAGGAAGGTAAACAACTTTTTTTACAAAATTTCAGAAAACTTAGTTAAATTACCCCCAAAATAACAGAGCCATATCTGAAAATACCTTTCTTCCAATACTGATGTTTTCATCTTAACTGAGATAGGTAAGCATTGCCACATCCACTTATGTTGATTAACTTCAACTATATTAAAGTGAACACAAATAATGCAACCTTTGAGGGAGGGATAGGTGAAAATTCTAATGATGATAAAAACTATTAACTTTTTTTTTTTCATTAATACAGAAATTATCTCTAGTAACTTAGAAATATTGTAGCATGAAAAGCTATCATTGCTGGAGATAGCATTTTTTTCAGTATCTAATATTTTAAAGGAGATATCACTAGACCACAGTGTATTTCAGAGTTACTTATTAAAAAATTCTGTAATTCTTTCTTGGGTTTAAAGACTTTATTTTGGGGAATGCTATTTCTTTTCATTAACAAGTGCAACACTCTGCTTCAGTAACTTGTGAGAGTCAAGCAGTTATAGATAAACTTGACAGACTTAAGGTCATGATGTTTTGATGTAAAATAGCCAGGCATTTTTTCCCTCAAATTTGCTATTGTAAAAGAAAGTCAGACTTTTTTTTTCTATTAAGTTTTCCTGTGTGCCTTTTTTCTAGAAAGTCTTTGTATGTCCTGAAAGTTGAAAAATACTTTTTTACTTCATTAGCTCTTCATATTTTTATCACTCTAGCAAAGACAGGAACTGAATTGACCTCAGACTGTTCTAAGTCTTCTTTCCAGAACTCTTGAGCTGCATATTGCTGCTTCACTTAGTACATGGTTCAGATATGTTCAGGACTCTGTTCAGTATACCAAACAAAAGAAAAACAGAGGCTGTGTTTATAAGAAAGTATCTCATTTTCTAATGGTAATTGTGGGGGGTTTTTAAGTTCATGCACAAATAGACCACAATAGAAATTCTGCCTAAATACCAAAAGATGTAAAGTTAATTTGTAAAAAAAGGCACGACAACTAGAAATACACCAAAAATTCTGCAAGTTGCATAGTCAGTCTGCAATGCTGCCGGAGATGCCAGTTGAATTCTGCATAAAACACATACCAAATAAAATATCCACCACAAGCACTCACTAATGCATTACCCATTTTGCACAAGAGCTTTCAGGGCTGAGGACAGTAACAGGAGTTTCTTCTTCCCTCACCTTCACTGCTTGCTGCCAATATGGTCACACTGCAGAGGCAAAACTGCCACAGCCTCCTGGGGGACTTCAGCATGCAGCTGGGGCCATACTCCAAGGAAGTAAGAGAGGAGAAAAGATTCCCCTCTCCCTTTCTTGCTTTTCAGCATTTTGGACCAACTACACAAGAATTGGTTCCTTCTTTATACAGGATTCTGCTTAGGACTCCCTGACTCCCAAGACACAGCATTTCTGCCCAACACAATCCTCCAAGATTAGCACTGTGTATATAACAGTCATATTTGTACTTAAGAGTTCTGGCATTGTGTATAATATCATATACACCTAAAACACATTATATTTTATCTCAGAATCCCATCTTTAAAAGTTTTACACCAATATCCCGGCATAACTTGCGTCTTTTAACCAGCGTACTGCCAAAGAGTTAAAAAACCATAATTTTTTGAAGAGCTATTAGTATTTAATGACATGATTTTAATGACATGAGAGCTCAGCAGTTTTAGAGATGGACAAGGAGAAAGAAAAAAGACTTGACCAGCAAAATGAAACATAAAATAGGTGCTTCTTTCATCTGCCATCTTTGTCACCTTTCAACACTTATTTACATATTCTTTCACTCTCTCCATGTATTCTCTATGCTTCTTGAATTTTCCATTTCCTGATTTTTGTATTCCTCCTTCATTTTCTGTCCCTTGTATTTGTCTCTCCATTTTCTTTTTCCATGGCTCTTCTTCCTTGGTTTGCAGTTAACCTTAAAGCCTTCTTTAAGACCAGCCCCTTTCCGTGTGTCAACTCCCCTGTCGTTGCTGAATTATCAGGCAACAGAGACAGGAGGAGCAATTAATGCCACCCAATCTAGCACTGGCAAGGATGGGTAAGACATTTTTGTTATCAAATGCACAGAAACAACTTCAAACAAACAGAAAGATGCAAAGAAACAATTTTCCTTAACCACAGATAAACATTAAGTTAATATTAAGAGCTATTTGTAGAAAAATAATTTTATTCTTTGTTCAGCTCTAAATATGATTTCAAACTGATGGTGCTCTTTTCAACTTAATGTCACCCCACATGCTCTAGGCCCCACTGGTTTATTTATGTTCAGTGTTTCCAAATCTGATTATCATTATTATTTAAAGGTTAAATATGTGTTTGTTGTTTATCTCCTTATAGTTTAAACTGACTCAAAAATATTACTCTGAATTATGTATTGCCTTTTTTCTTGTATTATTACATTCAGAAAGTGCTAGTTTGTTCTAAAAACATGAGTGGTGAAACCTTTGCCCTTACTTTTTGGCCTCAGAGTACAAGCATCAGACAAAAATGCTCATCTCCCTCCTAACACAAGCTATTCACTATTCCACTCTGTGCCACCAAGTGTTAACATGAGTTTTGCAACCTGGTCTGTGCTAGTGCATGAAGAACAGTTGACTGGTTGAGAAAATAATTTTATTGCTGTTTTGAATCAAATTATACTGTTAGTACAGGGAAGTCGAGTGTTTCCAGACCCATTCCCTGTAAAATAGTCTCTATTGTCTTTTTGCTCTGGTATGGTGACATGATTATTTAAGGCATGACTTTTCTATGTTAGCCTTTTTATCAGATGTAGGTTATATACCTATGTATATATAAAAATAAAAAAAAAAACACACTAACTTTTCTCATAAGAGACTGAAAAAGCAGAGATTGTAATGAACTGTGTAGCCATGCCCCAATTTTACCTTTCCCATGCTGAAGTCAGCACATAATAGCTCATACAATGGAGAATGCTGAGATGCCAACTTGTCAAAGACTAAATCAGGGATTATCTCAGTGATGCCTCTGTTTCTTTGAACAAGACTCTCTTGGTGCTAAACCAAGTAGTTGTTTAGTTACATATTTCCATGTCTATCTGTTGGTGTCTTTTAGAACATAATGCACTACAGAGTTTTGTGAGATTTTGAGGACTGTGATTATGATTAGGGAAATCATAATTGTATCCTTACATAAGGTATGCAGCCTAGGCTCTTTTTTTTAATTATTATTTTAGTAGCTGTCATAAATACTACAGAGTAAAATGTGAACTCATTATTCCTCTCTACTTTGCATGCCAGGAATCATAATTCTGCAATGCTTAACAAGTCTACCACAGCGTTTCACCCACACTACACTTCACATCAATACATATTGTCACGATCAAGCTTAATAATATAGGTAGTGTCTCCTCCTGAGCATGGGAAGAAATAGATCTGCAAATGAAATGGAATTATTCTCCACTCGCTCTGCACTCAGGAAAGTCTCCTTCTAAACTTGAGTTGTGCCTTCATACAAACCACGCTTTCCTCTGTTATCACACCCTGTTATATTACATATGATTTCCAGACTAATTTCCTTCAGCATGGTTTGTTTGTTTTTGCAGAGGAAAGAAAACCATTGTACTTCACAGAAATACAATCCAACGACTTTCCTAAGCTAGATAAGATCAATGCTATTTTTCTTACTTATGCACTACATAGATTTTTCAAATACATACAGATCTAGATGACATTCCTCCATCAAAATTGTAATCGTGTAGGTTTCAGTACTTTTTCCTTGAATTATAATGACCTTGCCAGTGAATCCTATGCTTTAGTAGATAAAATGTCAACCAAGTACTTTGGAGAATAAATCATACCACCCTACCCTTCTGAAGAGTAAATGGAAAGTCAGTGGTTTTAACAATACATTGATTAAAATGTCCTTCTGATGGAAAAGGCATACTATAATATATCACAAAAACACACCAATTTTTCACATACCCTGATATCTCAGGGAAAGTTCAGTTTCTACCACAGTCTTGTGTTGTTTTCTTTTGCAGGGAGTAGGTGTTGAGAAAGTCCAGTGCTGAAAATTATCAATAAACTACATTCATTCCTGTTAACCCTCATTTTACTGTCATTCTAAGGTGGGAGAACATATGCATTGTACTTAAGGGATAATGCAGAGAGAGTGAAAAAAAAAAAATCTTAATTTTTC
>VYZW01021122.1:1012-38345 GCA_013401315.1 Balaeniceps rex
AAAAAAAAAAAAGCTCTTTGCAGAATAATATGCACAAACAAAAAAAAATATATTTTTAAATTTTATTTCTGTCTCTAAAACTACTACAGAACCTCTGTAGTAGTTAACTGTTGTGATTAATTACCAATGCCAATAAAATACAATGACACTATAATTATTTGTTTCAAGCTCTCTTTTGATAACAACCTCCTATATTCAGGCATTAATGAATTCATACTATCTTGCCCAGCTACCATAAAGAGCTTAGTGCAGAAATTATGAATAACTTTGTCCAGAGCAGACAATGAAAAACTCTTTGTTTTTTTCCCCAAACATGTTGTTACTGCTTTTGGAAGATTGTATTTTACCCCCTATGAACACAGCTTTGCTCTCCAAGATGAAATACCACTAGTGCCACTGAAATAAATGGAGTTACCAATCTGCAAAATCAGCACAAGCAAGAAAATGAGGTCTGTTAGGGCCAAATGTTTCACATTAAACATACAATTGCTGGCATAAAATCTAATGTCTCTCATGTTCATTTCCCTTAAGAAAGGGGCAGGATGTGACTCAACAGAATGCATAAGTCATTTAATAGTGCTTCAAAGCACTTTTTATTTCTAGTTGAGTCTAAAAAGCATTTGAGGAGCAGACTAAGAATGGATCTTAATTAAAGTATTAATAGTACCTCCCTGGCAGTATAATCAGTGGCAATAAAGTGTTTAAATTTGGTCCACTACAAATGCTCTCCATTGCTTAAAAAAATATATGCTGTCCCTCTTCAGTACTCACGGACCTGTTGCCATTTCACGGTGCTAAGAATGAAACTTCCATTCAGCAAACGCCGAATTCTGCACAAACCTGTTTCAAAGCCCAATCCTGCTGCAAGCCCTGCCTTTTGACAGAGAGAAATATGCCAAAAAAGTTTGAGCAATGCTATTCTCAAGACCATTGCACTCCCTAAATATAGATCCTTCTAAACTTAGCACATAATGAACATGTCCAAAACTGCACTCAAAGTTAATTATGCAGTAATATAGCAAACGATAGTAAAATTATATGGCAAATATGACACAACATGTCTATAGTTCCTCTGAGGAGCGAACTTACATATGAAGGAACAACCCTGTTTGGTTCAAATAGGAAAGGACCCATCATTCTGCGATAATTTTCAGAAAACTGTGTTCAAAGCCTTAAATGTGGAGACCGCCGTGCTTTCTTCTGATGCAGTTCTGCTACAAGTGGCACAGAAAGATGGATCTGGGGGTCTGGGAGGGCAGACCCCCTGTTTTCTGTCCCAGAGTCAGGATTGGCTACAAGTGCAGGACAGGATGCCGAGGGATACCAGACTGGACAGAGAACAGCCTTAGGAATCCACAGAGGCTTTCCCTGGTGCCATCTTATTTGCCCCAGCAATAAGCAAGGGAAGGGCTTAATCAACAGAACACGCTACACATCAGAGTTATTCTCACAAATACTAAATATTCTCAGGATTCCCAGTATTAAAAGTAGTATAGAGATCGTTTTCTGGCAATCCACAGATTTTGAATTTCACATCATGCACTGGTCACTGTGAGAACAACAGGACCATTCTTGTCCTGTGATTTGCACAGCATCTATCTAGTAAGCTCAGTTGCATGGTGAGTAGCTGCAGTGTAATTAGAGAGATGTAGAATAGCTATTAGCACCATCTAAATTAAATTAGGGGATACCGAAAAAAACTGAGTATCCTATTCACTATGAAAACCTTTTTACTGTGACGTTTGAATATTTTGGTTTAGAAATACTGTAATTTTAGCATTGCTTCAGATAATGACTGCCTTTCACATGCATCTGACTACCAGTTATACCATTCCAGACAAGGCTAGTTGTTGCTGGCCAGACGATTCATCATCAGCCATCAAATTTTCCACTGTAAAGAATAAACACTGTAGCCAGTCAAGAGGGTGGGAAGATGTACATTTGCTCATTATAGTGTTAAGAGCAGTAGAAGTAACTACGAATTGCAAGTTTTATTAAATATTTTTACAGTAAACATGAGGCCTATATGCTACCATGGTGTCTGCATAATTCAGCTGATAATGCCAGCAGTCAAAATAAGCATATTTACCTACATTGCAAAAAAGACACCGACAACCTGACTGAATTCTTAAGGTCACATGAGTTTTTTCATGGTATGCTATTAAATGCATTTATTCTATTTTATAAAAGCCACTCACCTTGTACACACCAACTTGATTTTCCAGTTCTTATAACCCTGCACAAGATAACTTTACTTAGATTTTTCTAAATTACAGATATTATTTTTCCTTAATTTTGTTAAAGTAAAACTGAGCTTATTTAGGTACTTAAATAAAGCAATTTTGGGGAGACAAAAGGAGTCAAAGGTTTGAAAATTAAATGTAAATTTTTTGACTGGTAGGCTTCTAATTCAAATGTAATCCACTCCAACAATGACTGAAAGTTAAATAGTAGGACAACTACATAGGTGATCTATGGTTTCAAAATTATTTTCTAGTGAACAAGTGTCATTAGTACATAAACTGTCATAACTATCCATCAAAAAGATGCCCCGGAGGCTGAAACATGCTTTAAAGTTGTCTCTCTGCATTAGGATGAATAAATTAGCAGCTTGATCTACACCTGTCCATACTGAGTCTGTTCTCAAAAAAGATAAATTTTATTTTTTAGTATTATCAACATGACATATCTCACAAGTATTACATCTGATTAAAAAAAAAAAATAAATCTGAGGCCTGTCTGAGGACCCAGAATCCCTTTAATCCTCAATCATTTTGCTAATATGCTGCCAAATTAGAATTCACAAAATTCTTTCACTCTACATGGATATATATACTCTACACATACATATTTATACACACATATATAAATATGTATATAGTGAATGAAGTATCATGGCAGTATACCCTAACAAGAAAACAGTTACAACTTTCTGATCCTTTAAATATGCCTATGACTACAACAGCTTTAGCAGTCACGAAATTCCACCTCTGTACCAAAGACCATCACAGTGCTACTAATCATTTACAGAATTGCTCACTGCTCACCCTGCGATTTCCACAACAAGAATAACTGTTCAAATGAATGTCCTGGGGATATGAGGAATCAATCACCCAAATGAGGGAAGGAAAAGACCCATCGAGCCACTTAGTGCCATCATCTGCCAAAATGCCAAAGTATACAGCTCCCTAGACATTCATTGTATGTCCCCACCACATATTTTCACATCAAGTTTTAATTGCATTAATTTTCTGCTAAGACCCTAATCCACAGCCTGCTGTATCTCACAAAGCCCGATGATTAAACTGATATACTTTAGCATGAGTTTTTTTCTTGATATTTTTACCCTGCGAGCATTGGTTAGAAGATAGCCCTTGTACGTCCTTTCCCTTCCTTCACAAAATTAAGTTTCAGAATGTAAATTCAATCTATGTATTCTTCCCACTTGTTTCACTGAGCATTCAAAATATAAACCATTCACCAATCAGTTGATCTTCTACACTGTTACAAGACTGACAGTTTCTCCAGGTTTGTTGATGAAATGCCGCAGTATTTTGTTTATCAGCAATATGATAAAATACGGGAAAGGGCATAGATTCTCTTTTTCCAAATAAATTAAAAAATCATTGGTTCTTAGAAAAGAAGCTTGCAAATACAAATCTCAGGAAAATTCCTTTTACTCGCTTTCCTCCAGGAGTAGCTAAAGGTGTACAAATATAGGAGTGGCAAATTCCAGAGGAACTTCAAATAGATTATTCTATTTAATCATACTTATTATAAGATGGTACTAATCCTTCCTTGCGGCCACATATTTTAAAGCTATATTTGGAGACGGTGAAGTGCAGGCAGCTTACCGGGAATACAAACTAGCATTGGCCTGATTTTTAATTTAAAGTTGTTTTGGAACTTGTTTGCTTCTATACCCACTCAGATGGATTCTGACATAAGCCTGAAACAACTTCTTATTTCCCAAGAGAAAAAAAGAAATTACTGAAGCTTTCAGGCATCTCTTGAGTGGGAACACCCAGCATAATCCAAGGGTGAAATCCTATCAGTGTGAAAGTCGAAATTCCTACTTGCATCCGAGATGTCCAGATTTCAAACCAGTATCCATTTCCCTGACGACTGGCAAGAGTTTATAAATTGTTGTTAGACTTCTGCAGAATGCAATCATTTCAAACATAAATCTGGGGTTGGGGTACAAAAATACATACTGAATAACTATTTTATTATGAAGGGAATATTAAATCACGATCAGCTATTTCCTACCCAATTTCACAACAGAATAAGAATATCAACATACAGCTGCACCAGAAGCATATGCGCCAAAGAAATCTGTTTGCAAACACGACTTCTAAAGAGTGGTTGCTTTCTTAAACCTTGGAAAAATGGGAAAACAAAATCTATCAGAAATTAGAGCTTAAGAACCATATTTTTCTCTCACTTATATTCAATTCCGGACAAAGACTGTAGAAGCAGCAGCATGGTGTTGGTTCTGTAATTCTGTTAGATTCCTATTACAGCAGAAACATACATTTAAATGGTAAGCTACTTTCAGCATCGAATAAAGATGTTTGTTACTTATTTGGGTATCAGAAAATGCCTGCATGTACCATATACATAACACTAAATGTTCAGGATAAACCGGGTTAAATTCTATGTTTTATGTAGCAGACAGAAAAAATGTAAAGGTAATACAGCTGTTGGTCCAGGATGTTCATCATGTCAGACTAACATTGGCTCACACAATCCTCTGCAAATGTCTTTCAGATCAGATGCCTGGGTCGCAGTACGTCTCTTTCTCTCTTTTTACAGAGAAAAATGTTATCATTGGGGTTCGTTCTGAAAATCATAAAAATTTCCTAGGGTGCTGTTGTATAGCTTCTTTCTTATTCTCCCATATTCAAAGGAGCCAGTTTCGAAGAAGCAAAGCAAAGATCCAGCACTGGGAAAGATGCTCAGGCACAGCCTGCTGAAGACACATGTCTTGGTTTCTGCATGAGAACAAGCAATATAAAGATTTCATGTAGGTAAAACTACAAAGACTGCTTCTTTAAAGCATGTCTTCAAAAGTCAAAGTCTGCTGCAAAACCTAAATCCTACCTTTGGATGGAGAGAGAAGCTTCCCTCCCTTCCAGTACCCTCAGGCTTAGAGATGCCAGGCCTTCTCCGCTTTCTCTCAATCTTTTATGATTGCCAGCTCATAAAAGTCAAATATTTCACATTTCAGTTGATACTTCTAGATATTAGCAGAATTTTCTTTTGTAACAATTTCCTGCTCAGTGTTGAACTTGACAGAGAGTAAAAATTTTCTCCAAAGCCAAAGTATCTGTTGACCCATTATCCCTCAGGTATGTGTACAATCAATTCCACATCAAGTTCTAAGAAAAGACCTGCTCAAAGATGAGGAGGAGGAGAAAAGGAAAAAAAAAAAAAAAAAAAAAAAAAAAGAAGAATTCAGCATTTCAGAAAATTTGGTGGGGTCAAACATTCGTGTCATAATGTAACACACAACAACGAGAAGCTGCTGTGCTATCACAATAAAGAGATTACTTAAATATAGACATGAAGTCACTGAACCTGTGCATACTGCATCTATTTATGCATATGACAGAGTCTGTAGTGGGTGGATGCTTTATTTAGGCAAGAGTGTTACCCATCTGTAACCGTGGGAGGGAATTCGGCAGATGGAGTTCTGGAGTTCCCCGCTGGAATCTGGCCAGGGCACTGCAGTTACCAACCCTTCTCTTCTGAAAGGCAGCTGGAGAACCTGCATATCACATGCTAAAGCTATTAAAGGACATTAAACAACTAGAAACTGATTTTTCCTCTGCTTTGTTCTTTGCAGGCTTATTTGTACCTCAAGGAGGTATGTGTAAAACTCCTGCCTCTCTAAGATGACAGATTTATATACCACTTTTGTGAAAGAACTATAAAGACACAATGCAGTTGTGATTCCAATCTTTAGATTGCAATAACCTACAAATCTTTTCACAACCATATGGCAAGCCTCATTACTACCTTCAAATAAAGAAAATCCTACAGAATTAATGTTTCTTTAAACTTCTAGAGAATTTTAATTCTAAAGTGCCTAAGCATCTAAACTTAGAAACTAATTTAAAATAAACCAACACCAAAAAGATCAAAAAGTGATGGTTTAATATTGGCAAAAAAATTTTCTAATTAAATATCATCCACCAACATGTTTTAGTGGTATGTAAATAGAGAACAGGAGTAGTTAGTACATACAACAGGACACATTTCATGAAAGGAAAGCACTTTGAAGTTCACTTCTTAGGCTTTGCTCCTGTAGGGTTACACACGTGTATCTAAGTAGGTAGCACGGACCCAGGGGACATTGATTCTTTCTGTTGTCCTGCTTTTTCGTGGGCATGTGAAGGGATGTTCAGCCTGATTTGTGTGCACAGAGCACTTCTCTGCAAATTCTGGTCGTAGCCAAAGTGTAGCATATGCTGCTGCCATCTCCAGTGCTCAGGCACATCTTTTGCTTCACACAGAAATTATTTGGAAAAGATGAGAGTTTGCAGTAAGACTAGTGAACTTCTTTCTCATTCGCTGCAGATTAAACACAGACTTTTTTGGAACTCAACTTTGAAACTGGATTAAAGTAATAGCTGTAATCATAAAGCTGAGTTATTCTTTCAGCTCACATGGAAAACTGCTACAGAGTAAATGGTTATTTCATGATCTCCTCAGATTGCAACAAAAGGCATGTTGTGAGTGGGTGTTAGCTTGGAGAAAGCACCCACTTTCTCCCTTAGCTGCTAAGCAGAGGTTATGAAATAAGTTAAGATACATTCCTCCAGAAGTATATGTTTTCCTCCTCATATAACCTGAAGCCCTCTAACTTTCTCAGTTATAATATACAGTGGTTTTCTGCCTTCTGCTTTTCAGCTGAAGACAATCTATCTGATCACATAGGCAACCAACATCTCAATGGAGAAACATTTCCTCCTCAAAGTAGATTATTCAGAAGCGTAATAAACATTTCTGCAGCCATCCCCGCTCCGTGCTGTGCTGTGCCCGGAGCGCTTGCACTGCCTGCAGCTCCCCTTCCCCACACCAGCCCCACACCAGCACTCTGCCTGCCTCAGTCACCTTCAATTTATTGGGATGCCTGTAATTCTTTTTCTCAGTGAAGTGGCACTGCAATTCATGATTTAAAGACAGGGATAAGGAAAAAGGAATAGCAAATGTTGTACATTAAAATTCAAGATATACTTGAAAGAAGAAATAGGCTGTAGCTCACTGACTGCAGGGACAAATGACTTGCCTTGGGATCACTGCTGAGGCAGTGGCCTCGGTTGCTTGGCTGTCCCCACTGCAGGGGCAACTGGAATCTTCCCCAATCATCTCTTCAACGGGCACAATTCACACAACAGCATTTTAAGGCAATGCAAACCAGCAGTTTACTTTTCTTTAAAAGCTATAAGGGAAATTGCAGTGGATTTAAATTCAATTCAGGAGCAGGTCAGACAACACGTAACTAAGAATAATAATCTTATCAGCTACCCCAAGCAAGACGCATCTTTTCCTTACATTAAAAACACAATTTAGAAACCAAAGCTTTAAAGAAAGCATCTAGTCCTTTCAGTCTTGTTACAAGAGGTGACATTGCTGGGCACAGATGGAAGTTTGCAGCTAGAGCTGGCCACAAACTGCTCGCAAATGCTGTTTTACACATCTCTGTTACGCGGCCTTTCCTATGCTCTAAAAATTCTGTAAAATCCCCTGAGCTGATGAAATATATCACTATGAGACATATCACTTCTCTCCCAATGGAAAGGAAGGGAAAAAATAAAGCAAAATATTTTGCATCTACAAAATAGAAAATACTTGCTCACAAACTGTGGCAATCTTTTCCAGGTCACATTTCTTTTTCCAGAACAACTGATCTGTAATGTCGCTTTTGTGCGTGCAGTTATGTATAAACACCAAGACATTTTCAACTTACATAAAAGCTTTCTGTAAAGAAAGTTTTCTCCTGGAACAGTGTTTGCTAACACTTTGAATACAAATATTTTCTAGACTGCAAATCCAGTTAATATTCACAAAAAATGTATCTAAACTGTGAAGCACATATGTATTTCAATTCTATCCATACATAAAAATATTTAGCAAAAAAAGCCCAACAACATTTAGGACTTTTAATCTGCAGTATGCTACTTAGAGCTATAATTTATCCTCACATCCTTGGAACACCAGTATCTCTGACTTTATCATTTCTTAACCTTATGTCCTACTTGACAGTACACTGTTAGATCACGTCACTGTGTGTAACACGTCAACTGCTACACATCTACAGTTTCCAAAGGGTTAAGCCTGATGGAGTAGAAAGTACTTTCCAAATCAGAAAGCCTTTATAACGTACAGTAGATGTTGCAGGGACTCTTCAAATTGTTTCCAGACAGTGCTATTTTTATAATTCCATCACAAAAGCAAATCCTATCCTACACGTTCGTTACTTCAGTGCAGCTTTAGATGAAAAGTGCATGTCTCATAAGTCAACCATTGCCTAAGCTGCTGAAGGAAAATTCAGATACAAGTTCAGATAAAGCATTAAGGAGGTCAGGACAGGAATTCTGAAAGTTCTCTCCAGCACTCACTTTTACACTCCACTCTTACTGTCTGTGGGAACAGTGTGTCTTAATTTCTGGAGGTTATTTTTTTATTTTTTTCTCAGTGAGCTAATCAGAGTGGTAGTAGTAGTGCAGCAGTTGCACAAACTGAACAAAACCAAAAAGCACTGACTGCTACCAGGTGCTCAGAAGGGCAGGTGAAGCATAGCAAGAGTGGACCAGGTAGGCAGACACTGCAAATGTTTTTGTTGTTCTTGTTATGGTTCCTTCATTACTGTTTTACTTGGTCTGAGATGACCGAATTTTCATACTGTTTTTATAAAGCGATACTCCAGATCTGCATGGGACCCTTGAAGTTTCCCCTCCACCAGCCCCTAAGAACTCCAGCTGGTGCTACCGCAAAGCGGTTGCATACGGTATTTCTGCACAGCAATAACCTGGAACTACTGCTGAGACCCGGCTGAAGGGGAGTCGTGCCCACAATATTAATTTCCTTCCATATATTTTCCAGTACATAATACATAGATAGGTCTTTGTCTAGCATACCAAAGCGATGCTCCATGCAGCTTTTCATAGACTGAGGGAAAGGCGACCTTTCACTCATCTCTAGAGTATATACGGAAACGTGAGCTAGGGCAAAGTGCCAGGCATCAGAAAAAACTGAGACTGCTACCCATATGGGTTTTCAATGTGTTACATCAAAGGCACATAATTTACAATTTCACTCAGAGAGTTAAATTGCTAATACCTAGTACATAAGCAGGGAACCAAAGCAATTTACAAGTGCATTTTTAAACTTTTTCTTCTGATAACTATGAAGTTAGTTGTCAGCAAATTTCACACAGTAAGCGAATAAGCATTACAAGACTGCAATGGTTCCCATACCCCTGTCAAGAAGAGAAGCAGGGGAAGCACTGCTTCTTTGGGATTTGGCACTATGTTTGCCACTGCATTCCCCTCTGTGGTTTCCATATTTCTAATTTTGCAGTATGCAATCTTCTCATCCCACAGGGGTGGATTATTTATTAAATTTTTCCACCCCAAAAAATGTATTTTAAAATATCTATTAAATTTCACTTTTCCAGGGATGTTCAGATAAATATGTTGTTTATGGTTCAACTCACTGTGAAACTGGAACCCTAAATATAGCCAAAATTGCTGGTTTATTAACTTAATCTAAAAAGAGCAATTGTACCTCGGACTCTTAGGAAGTGTATTTTGTTTGCTTATAAGTTTATTAAAGGTCTGGCATGGGGGAACACAAGATTTGTCCACTATGAGCTTTCAGTTTCACATTCAAAACAGCATAACATGGTTTTACAACACTATAGAACTTCAGTTTTGGGGCTGTGGTTTTTTTTTTCTTCTTTTTTTTTTTCTTTTTTGAGGGGGGGTGTATTTCTTTCTTTATTAAAACTATAGAACAATAATGTCAGCATTTCAGGTGGTTTGGAGTTTTTTTGTTGCTGGGGGGGGTGGGGTGGGGTCTATACCTCTCCTTACAAGTTCTTTCATATTTTTTCATCAGTGTAATTCTCTAAATAATTTTAGATCCTTCACCACATTTTATTATGCATTTTCATGTCTAATGCTTTTAGAAGCCACAAACAAAGCTGCATTCCTAATGCGGCAGTCACTGCACAAGCACGCAGGGAGCCACGCAGCCCTTTCCCAATACTCAGAGGTACTCTGGGAAGTTCTCAAAGAATAGGAGTTCAGTGTTCAACTACAGCTGAATTTGAATTTTGAGGAATACCTCACTATACAGCTGTGAAAAATCTTCCTCATAAAACCCAGTGGAATTCAGAAGTACTTTAGAAATAAGTCATCTATTTCAAAAAAACCCATGATTTTTAGAATAAAATTTCCCCAAACCAAACTGGATTTCTATCATATTTTATAGAACTTTTCCATAAAATATTATGCTAGAGAATGCAAAAACCATGCTTATAGCCTAACAAATATGAAGGAAATGGTTAAGTGAAAAAACACATTTTTTTAAAAAGATAACAAAGTTGCTCTTCTCCTTTCCCATTTATTATTTGGTCTTAAACACAAATTTCTTCCTTTTCACAAGCCTCTTCCCTTTTCTCCTCTGCTACATAACTTAGTAGAGTCCAAACTATCTGATGAGAATCACAGCTAAGAAAAAAACCCACACATCTGTGCAGCATGGAAAAACATCAATCCCACAGTGACTTACTGCAATGCTTTAAGTGCCTGTTAGTTAGAATTCCAATGGGGGGAGAGAAGGACTAAAAAAACATGAATCCAAACTTTATGACCATAAAGCTTGGAATTTTCTGTTCTATATAGAAGAAATACAGAACAATTCATATGAGTCCAACCCTACAAACTTTCTAGCAGGCAGAAGTTGCAAGCATTATATTACGATGAGTGATGTTACAAATGAGACTCCTTCATTCTTACTGATTTTAAATTACAGTTTCTGTGGAAGCCATAAGGACCATATACCAAAACCTGGATTCGGTAAAGCAGCTGGGCTCAAGTGTAGTTGCTACCATTCTTTTATCATTCAAGATAGCATCTTTGTCACAAAGCCAAGAAGCCACAGCAGAATTCAAGATGTTAAGAAAACAGACTTCAAAGGCTAATGAAAACAATTTGTGCAAGCTTTACTGCTTTCAGAATTAATAAAGCACAACCGTTCTTAGATACTGCTCATATAAAATGTACAATTCTGTCTTTATAACTTACAAAATTGTATGTAAACAGGTATGTCAATTTGATCCAGAATATTCCACTTGTAAAATTATTTATGCTAGATAAATGCAGTTCAGCAACACCACACAGGCCTGCATGTAGAAGCTCAAACAAAAGAGGCTTTTTAGATCACCATTTAAAAAAACTGGTCAATGCTGGCACATCCAAAAAAATTGTTACTAGTTACTGATGATACACAGTTTTTACCACTGATTTCCCTAGTGTTCTTTCAAAATACTGACTGATTTACCAGCCCCAGAGGCATGGTGAAGTCACCTGTGGGGTTTCTTCGCTGGTATTTTTGTGGGTCACACCCCTGATTCACAAGCTTCAGGTGTTGTCCTGCAAGAGACTCTACTTCCAAAAACTTTAATAGGAGAAAAAAAAAAAACAAAAACAAACAAACAAAAAAACCCACAACACACCAAAGATTTATCAAGCCCTTAGAGGATTATGTGTAAAGAAAAAGCCCATCTAATCAAGTCCTTGCTGGATGTGTCCACGTTGTAAAACCACTATGTTAAACAGCAGTAACTTACATCTCCAATGAGTTTTAATGCAGAGTAAGGAAGCAAGCTTACATTTTATCCCTATGGTTATTATTTGTTATGCTGTATAATCCCATAGTACCATAGCAGCTGGATTAGCATCTCTGGCACAGAGCTGACTACTGTGGGGAAGATGGAGGGAAAATATTTGGGGATATCTTTTACATAAAAAAAATCACAACAGTATTTTGTCCACCACAAGAAAGATTATTCTTTTATGACTCCAGCAGAACAAAATCTTAAAAATTAAAGGCTCAGTGCTATTTAAGATCAGTACATTTCCACAAACAACCCCATACATCCACTCATATGGAGAAGGAAGAAAGCCAATGCCACAACTCAAGTTCCCATACTTTCCTTTTCCTTTCTCACATTTAAATTCCTAAAGTTTTAGTACTTCTTGATTAAAAAGATAAATCACTTTATAAAAAAAACATCTAAAACCATTGCTGACCTTTCCCCTAAATTTTCACTGGTACTTTACAAAAATGAGCTTCAAAGTTCGACAAACAGAAGACGTTAAGAACTGCCCATTTCTAACCTTCTGTTGGTTCAGAATACAGACAGATGAGGCCAGAAATTATATTTTCAGTTATAACCTGTTGACTTGTTGGTGGCAATACCACCCACATTCCTCTAGAGTTCTGGAATCAAGAGGATTTAGTAATTTTTACCAAGTGGTCCAGTCCTAACATATAAGTGGAAATCCCACATAAATTGTAGAATCTTGGCAAAAAGCTCTTTATGGTTATTTCAACAAGATAAAAGGAAAGGTTTAGCAATTTCTGTTACCACTCTAGTTAATATCTACCAATCTACATTTTTTTCTGGAAAATATATGCTGAAAAGGTTTGAAACTGCAGATCCTCATTCTGTCACAAATAAACTCTGTGAAGGTAGACATCTCAAAAATTTGGTTAATATATAGATGTTCAGGTGTTAGTTTTGTTTTGTTTGGTTTTGTTTTTTGTTTTTAAGGCAAGCAAAGTACATAAGCAATGAAGCTAGTTTAACCACTTCTCAGGAACAAAAAGAGATCAGCTCCTCTACTCGGCAGCTACTTCACTTTGTTCTTTCCTTTAAGATTTTGTACATTTATGAGACCAGGTCAGAGACAGCATATTCAAGGATTATTTCCTCAAGCTCTCCATGAAGGCTACAACTCAACTGCAGCGAACCTCCACCTCACATGGCTATATGCTACTGCAGAAGGTTTCTCCTTCTAACTGCTTGTGGAAGAGCTCCTACCGAGCCTGGCACACTTTTTCAACTCCACCTAGTCCCACCTGGTTTGTGAATTAACCTGTTAACAACTTTGATGATTCACAGCAGTCATTGAGATTTCTTTTTTGCTAACAAGCAAGAACCCATTTCTTGGCTACTGTACGAAATAATCGCAGAAATTTAATTAGCTGCAGATGTAAAGCCAGCTTTTTTTTATTAACATTGTGCTAAAATGGGTTGCTGTATCTTTTTAAAGCTTTCTTTTCTTAGCATTTTTAGTTATTCTTAAGAAGATACGCCATTCAGGCATAGGTTTGCTAAGAAATCAACCTTTTTGAAAAAAACTCTCTCAAGTAACTGCAGTTCCTCTAGCATTTAAAAAAGAGCAAATTTTAACAGGGTGGGATTTAGCATAAAAGTTCTCATTTAATAGTGGAACACATGAAATTCAATGCTGGCTGTGATAATGAAATGCAGCTTTTTTTTTTTAAGATAACATTCACATATTTCTTTTTAACCACCTTTGAGAGCTGCTTTTGTTTAGCAGTGTTCCAGATCAGTGACTCTTCACTTTCACCCACCACATGGAAGTGCAAGCTAGAAGAATGCAGTAGGTGCCATAAATACAGAAAGGCATCAGTGCCCTTGGATTCACTCAGTGAAGTTATATAGCAACAATTTGTTATATGTGTTGAAATATTTAATTTTAACTGGAAAAGGGAAAAAAAAAAAAGCCAAATTAATTTTAACAATGTAAGGCAGGTAACCCTTTACAGAAATTGAGTTCTAGCCATTCCAGAAGCTGGCAGTATTATGCATCAGTAACTCGGCCTCTATAACAGCATTTGTATTGCACACTCTGATGGCGTCTTAAATATTTTAAGAATTTAAATAAGAATCACAAAATATTTCTGCTACTTACTGCATACAATCTCTCCTTCAGAATAAAGACTCTATCTAAAGACTCTCTCAGATCCAGCCTTTTTCACCAAAATAGTTCTCTCTTGCCAAGTTGATCAAATCTGTTGATAAAAATAAAATTTTCGGTTACAACATTATATTAAAAAAATTACACATTTTGTCTTCGAACAACTGAGGCTTCCCTTCTGTAATGACTGTTGCTTAGACATGTTTATGCGCAGAGGACTACTTTCAGAATTTGGATCAAGAGACCTGCTGCATTTATACCACAAAATGAACCCATCATTGTGATAGCTAAACCTTTATCATAGCAGATGGAAATTATGTTTTACATGAAATGTGGTAGTACCTTAAATCTGGTTTTATTTGACAGGATTTTGTCTGCAATGTGGGCAGGAAAACCCAGCAACTATGGCCAGAAATAGTGAAGGCACTAAAACACAAACCTGCCGGGAAATGAAACTCTGGCCAAATACTCGGCTATTGCCTGACAGACCACACAGGCCCAGGCAGGTTTCACAAAAGACCGGGTGGCTGCTACAGCCTGAACAACTACACGTAGTACAATGGCACTCATACTGCGTTCAAAACCAGAACAAAACTAAAATTGACATTTCTCATACTATAAACTCTTTCAGAGGGGAAAAAAAAGCATCCAACAAACAGGATTTTACTATCTTAATGTCTTTAAGATCTGCCCTTAGGCACCTTACATGAATCTTAAGGTAGGTAAATACCTTTAATAACCTGGATTTCACCATCCTATGATTCTAAATCTCAGGTAATGACTTTGTTTATTTGTCTGCCAAAGTATGAAAGTTATGAAAAATACAAAAATTTAGAAAAATACAAATAAAATGTCATAAATCATAAAATACCACAAAACTCAGTTTTACTGTTTACAAGAAATCATGTTCCTTGTTATAGTAAGTTACAAGGTATTTTAAGCTGAGTTACAGTTTATGGAAGCTCTGAACAGAAACATGGTACTGGATGGACTGGACAAAGCTGTCTTATAGAAGGATATTACTGAAATTCATTACCTCCCCAAAATGTGAGGAGCCAATGCTGATGCTATGGCTTCCTAGTTACAGAAATCTGGTAGGGATGGATTCACAGCCCCCAAGGTAACAGCTGTCCCTGTGGGGAGAAAACTATTTGTTGCAGTTCTCAGTACCACAGCTTTGGCTAGTCTTGTTATCTGCACTGACATAGTGAACGTAACAAAACATTATTCTCTGTAACTGGTTTTCAATTAAGGGTTATTATTGGAAATGCTATATGAGAATTAACTCTCAATCTTATGTCTACTATATTCATGGTAGTTTTCTTTACCTTTAAAAATCTTATGTCCTGGCTGCATACTTTACTCAGACTGTTCTTTTTTGTAAACAGATCACTATCTTCCCACCGTGTAACTGTCCTGGTTTCAGCTGGGTTAGAGTTACTTTTCTTCCTAGTAGCTGGTATAGTGCTCTGTTTTGGATCTAGGATGAGAATAATGTTGATAACACACTGATTTTTTAGTTGTTGCTGAGCAGTGCTTAGACTAAGTCAAGGACTTTTCAGCTTCTCATACTGCCCTGCAAGCGAGCAGGCTGGGGGTGCACAGGAAGCTGGAAGGGGACACAGCCAGGACAGCTGACCCAAACTGGCCAAAGGGATATTCCATACCATATGATGTCATGCTGAACAAAAAACCTGGGGGGACTTGTCCAGGCGGGCACGGCCACTGCTCGGGAACTGGCTGGGCATTGGTCAGCAGGTGGTGAGCAATTGCATTGTGCATCGCTTGTTTTGTGTATCCTTTTATCATTATTATTATTTTCCTTTCCTTCTTTTTCCTATTAGTTTGTCTTTATCTCAACTCATGAGTTTTACCTTTTTTCCGACTCTCTCCCCGTCCCACAGGGGGACAGTGAGCAAATGGCTGTATGGTGTTTAGCTGCCTGCTGGATTAAACCACAGCAGTAACACAGAGGTTTTGTGATCAAATAGTTCCACATATCAGCATGGTCAAATTTCTTTTCCAAAATAAAATCTGTGCAAACTGATAAATTAAATCAGGCTGAACATGGGAGCAACCTATGGAGTGCCAGACAAAGGTCACACTGCATAGCCTGGCGTGCACAGGGAAAAGCAATAGCCAGGATGTACCTCGCTCTGCTAGCTGCTCAGAGCGCTAACTTGTCAAACAGAAATTCATAACAGGGAAAATGAAATTAACTGCCACATGAAGAACCCAGCAAGAAGCACAGATTTAGTCAACTAACTTAAGCTATGTTAAATAGAATTCCCTCATGTTCTTACAGCTGAACTGCAGAAAAATCACTGTTCTGCAACTAAAGTGAATGGAAAAATGTTAAGAAAGCCAGGATTGGACAAGACTTGTGAGTCACCACAGAGCTATCCAAAGGGATACAGAGGTCGTTCACTCGCTAGAACGTGGGCTGAAGCAGTCACTGATTTATTTTCCAAGAATCCCAATAAGAGGCACTCTCAGGGGAGCACAAGACAAGAGACTTTGCCATGATTGCAGCTACCAAAGTGACTACAATTAAGAAATTCCGGCAAACGTTAGTGGCTACAGTAGTCAGTCAATGCCGTACTCAGAAACCTTTGAGAATGCAAGCACTGACAGGGAAGCAAGACATTACAATAGCATAACTAGTGTGAGAGTTTGTGAGTATTAAATGTGTTTATTAATTGATTTATTCGTATGCATTCTTATCAAAGAAAAGATCTAGATTTAGTGTTTGGGACTCGTGTTTTATGACTGAGTGTTTGAAGATAGCTTTGGACATCCCTCTCTGAATTACAGGATTAGTGAGTATTCCTTGGTAGAAAGGAATATAAGTAGTGTTATGTTTACTGCTGTGCTCAGAGTTTAACTACCCCCCACATTCCACAGGAGTGGTGAATTCCAATTACTCTTTTCAGACGAGAGAAAAAGACAGACATGTAGGAATACTTGATGAAATGAAAAATGTAGAATATAAAATTTTATTAAAATAACCAGCCTTTACGCTTTAGGTTATGGATTAGCCTGAACTAGGTTAAATGCAAGAATTTCTAATTTTATTTAATAATAATTAATTTAAAATTAAACCAATTAAAAAATCTACCTCTAAGGCTCTAGATGATTTAACTTAATTATACAATATGCTAAAATGCAGTTAAACTAAAACAAAAAACCTTGGCTAGCTACTACTTTCCTCTTCCATAATTTAAAATGGAAGCATTTAACCTGCCTGTCAGAGGCATGTTTTCTTTACCAGTATCCCTAGAAGTCACCAAATGCAGACTACTTCTGAGTAAGTCATGCAGAACTCCTGGTATTTGAGCATTTGCAAGATGACTTTGAGCGCAGCCCAGCCACTTTAATAATAGGGAGGTACAGCTCTGGCAGCTCTACTAATTATATCTGTAGCACATGGAACTGCACATTAAAGAAACTCTGACATCAACTGGTTAGAACTAGTAGAAATTATCTTACGTAACATTAAAAAACACTGGTCCCATATAAAATTAAATATATAAGAAATACAGTTTTAAATGAGGAATTGAGAAAGGCAACAGAAATACAGGACCTCAATCTTTTTTGATTTATGAGTGACCTAAGGCTGAAGAAAAAACCCTGCAATTTGGGTGGTACAAGCTAATGACATACAGAAGTCCAGATCAAAAGTGATTAAGTCTGTAATTCTATGAAGTCACCTTCTGTCAGCTGATTTTGTCACACTCCTGTCTGCCCCAAATTCATCATGGGCATTATTTTCATGCTCAAAACTCAGTTTTGTGCAACATATGGGTTATTTACCTGTTTTATCATCTGTAAGTAGAAAGAACAAGAACCATGATTTGCTTTCACTAACTTCTTTGACACCCTTCTGATCATTTTTTAGGTGTTGCTAAAAGGAGGGCTGGGCCATAGTAGCCATGCTAAAGGTCATCAAGCTTTCACTGAGAAGTTTCTTGGTGCCTACATTGCTTCACAGACTGCTAGCTCTCTGCTTGCTTCAGATGCCTGTCTTATCACTGAGTATTGTTTGATGAAGGTTCTGACTCAAATGTAAGAAAAACAAATAAAAGCAAAGGTAAGTTATGACTAGGCTCTCTAACCTCCCATGATTAAAACTTCATGTTTAACCAGTAAAGGCTGCATTTTGCAGCCCCAAACATTTTTCCTTTGTATGATAACATACGTCACCACCTTTTAACGTTTTTAAGGGTGTATGTATTTTAAATGGGGAAAGTAATCACAAAACTGTATAAAATCACTATGCCAGACGTTGATGCATTAGAAGAGGAATCCCAGAGATATAATAGACTGGAAGCCACAGTTCATCTAGGAAGCCAACCTGGAAAACACGACTAGTGCTGTGGGTAGTGCTGGAGTTCAAACATCTGTCTTTTCTTCCAGAAAAGAAAAAACCCACACCCTGGAATTTTTTAGAGCTACATATAGTGATGCATGCTCTGAAAATGCTGTGAACTTTTATGTGCTATTTTCTGTCTGCTTTTTAAGTAACTTCACTTTGAGTGTAGACATGGCCCTTCACTTTTGTCTAGAAAAGATGACTAATATTATTTTAGTTAGAAATGTGCAGTTTTGAAAATATTGCCCTGTGTTTTGCATAAACGGTCCACATCAAGATGGGAAATATTAATCATTGTAGCAGTCTGCTGCACACAAATAGATTCATTTAGCAGATGTAAGATTTAAGTAAAACTCTGTACTCGTGATGAAAAATTTGGAGTAAATCCAGTACAAGGAAAATAAAGCACAAAACTTATTAAAGGAGGAAATGTGAGAAAGAAGTGTCCTAAACATCCTTCTCATTCTTGCCTTCTTACGAGGACACCATGTTGGGCAACCTTGGGGAAGGAGGAAGGATTCTGTCTGCTCCCTGAGGAAAAAATAAGGAACAAGTGAGTCATTAGTCCTCACCTTCGGAAAGCTGAGTCCTGCTCAGTCATTACTTGCACACAAGAAGAAAGAGTGTGAAAATCCTAGACAACAGCACAATGCCTATAAAGGGGCATTCTTCTGTCTGACTTCCACTGGTGATTAGATTTATGATCTGAGAGATAAGTTGTTCACTTGCATGAAAGTCAAAAGGACTTTTTTTTTTTAACCCGATGCAAAAATGTACAGAAATAGCTAGAAAGTTCTTGATCTTCAATAGGATTTGGATCAGTGTCATTGAATTAGAGGATGACAAAATAAATTGTGCACTGCATTTTTTTCCCTGGATAAAGTACACAAAAAACCCACACAAATAAGAGGTCTTCAGCGTGCTGGTTTTGGCTGGGATGGAGTTAATTTTCTTCATAGTAGCTGGTATGGGGCTATGTTTTGGATTTGTGCTGGAAACAGTGTTGGTAACAGAGGGATGTTTTAGTTACTGCTGAGCAGTGCTTACACAGAGTCAAGGCCTTTTCTGCTTCTCACCCCACCCCACCAGCGAGCAGGCTGGGGGTGCTCAAGAAGCTGGGGGGGACACAGCTGGGACAGCTGACCCCAACTGACCAAAGGGATATCCCACACCATATGACATCATGCTCAGCATATAAAGCTGGAGGAAGAAGAAGGAAGGGGGGGACATTCAGAGTGATGGCGTTTGTCTTCCCAAGTAACCGTTACGCATGATGGAGCCCTGCTTTCCTTGAGATGGCTGAACACCTGCCTGCCGATGGGAAGCAGTGAATGAATTCCTTGGTTTGCTTTGCTTGTGTGCACAGCTTTTGCTTTACCTGTTAAACTGTCTTTATCTCAACCCATGAGTTTTCTCACTTTTACCTTTCCAATTCTCTCCCCATCCCACTGCAGGGGAGTGAGCAGGCAGCTCTGTGGTGCTTAGTTGCCGGCTGGGGTTAAACCACCACATTCAGTTTTTTTAGTAAATCAAGACAAAAATCCTTCCAGAAAGACAGTTCCTTTCAGTGATCAAAGTATTACCTCATCTCTCAAAGCATTATTAAAATACCATTCCCATAACATCAGTTAGTCTTACTACCACCAAGCAGGAAAATTTGAGTAAATGAAGTATTTAATTTGCAGTCTTACTACACAGCTAGAAATACACTAATGGGTTGTAATTCTTCAAGGATAATAGGCTGTAATATATGCTGTGGCTACTTTTTGGCTTCTACATATTTCTAAAATAGAGCAGTATTTCCATTTTTTAACCAAGTTATTACAGCTTTGACATATTTTATGTTACTGCTGTCAGAATATACTTAAGCAACTGATGACTTAATTTTAGTTTTTGGAAGAGCTTAGAAGTACCAGTCAAAGATTATGTCATAACAGCATTAGGGTGAGGATAGGAGATAGTAAGAAAGAGTGCATGCAACAGATGAGACTGCAAATCACAGACAGAGCTAGCAGGTAATAAGCAGATAGGATAATAAGCAATATAAAGTCAGAGTTAATCCCCTGGCTAAATATTGTTGGGTATTTGGAGGTATCTCTGGGTTGACAAGAGTTATAAAGATGGCCAGCAGGTGGGGGTTTGGGTCAGGCTTTTTGTTTGGGTTTTTGTGTTTGGTTTGGGTGGGGGGGGGGTAGTGGTTTGGGGGTTTTTTTAAACAGAAAGCTTTCATGAATGACAGGCTTCAGGAAAAGCAGAGAGCTTGCTGCAAACAAAGAAGTGGTCAAGTTGTACATAGCTGGTAGCGAGAGATGTGGATGAGCTAGAAATATATTAGTTAACAAATAAGTAAGGGATTGGATCATCGGACATATTTAAAGTGGAGATAGGATTGTATTAATAATCCTAAATGTAAAGTTTAGAGCTTTTTGTAACTTCCCTTTCTTTAATAAAACTTGAGACAAAACTTCTGTTCAGTAGAAGCATCTGAACTAGAAGTTAAATAGGAAAATGAAGAGCAGTTAAAATGCCTTCTACTTGAAAGTAAGGAGAAAGCACCAGAAACATGAACTGGAAAAATGCAATCCTGTACATGTGTAAAGGAATAGAAGATGTCAAGTTCTGCAGGATAACCTCAGAAATTAGATAATGGTAGTAAACTTTCACTGCAAACACATTTGCAAGGTCATACATCTATTTCCACTCTGGGAGAACTGACATCGAACATGCTAATTCCTGACAGAAATAGGAATGCTTATATTTATTTTTAATAGAGTTATATTTGCTGACACTTTTAAGGGAAAAAAAAAGTTGTAAGATGTTACTGTGTGTCAAAGCATTGAAGTTATCATTGCATTGCACACTCAGGTTACAAGTTTCTAGACAATTCTCTTTGTATACCAGTAACAACTTTGCCAGAATTGCTTTTGCCAAGTCTTTAATGCTGTAATATTAATTGCTTAATATAATGATCAAAGTCATTACTTTCTTGACACAGGAATAGTTTATGAAACAGTGTATGAAATACAACCTCCAAATGGACAACACAAATATCTAGACCCTCTGTTATTCATAGACTGCATATTCCAACCTAGAAATTCATTTGAGAAAGGGCGTGTCAGAGAAATGTCTTCACTGATTAGGCATGAATTAAATTAGTTCTGTGACATGGAGTACAAGTAGGATTAATTTGGAGGCAAACATCCAGAAGCAATCTCTATAACTGATAAAATACTTTGTACTTTGCTTGCAGAAAAGCAGGCTTTTCGATGCAAGACAAATTGCACTGTCATTGATTTGAGTCTGCAAAATGTATGTAACTATGTCCATATCATGGACATAGACTTGTCTTCCTTTTCTACTTTTGTGGATGTTGGTTTTTTCTGCCCTCCCCTCCCCCCAAAAAGGTAGGAAATCTTGGTATTTGCCGAAAAGCTCAAGTTTCTTTGAATTCCCAATTCTACAAACCAAATATAAAAGAGCTGATATAAATCATCATGTAAAATCACAAAAAAAAAAAAAATCAAAGTCTATCATTAGTCACGACCTCCTTTTAGAGGATGTCAGTATTGAATAGCTAATATTTCTATACTGTCTAGAGTTCCAGTGTTCCCATTCCTTCATGTCCTTCAGCCATGAGCTTTTGCTCTGTGTTCAGATCTGGTAGAGGGGTGTGGAGTTCCTTCTACTCTATTCTCAGACAGGGGAAAAGCAACTTTTTCATAAAATTTTACACCATCATTTATATCACAGATAATATGGATTAGAATTTCTTCAACAAAAATGCAAACCAGTAAAGCATGTATAGTAGGGCATATGGAGCTCTTATTTTTATTATTCATTATCATCGTTTTCCAAGGTAATATGAGAAAAGAGTCAGAGATGACAATGAAATACATTTCTTGCTAAGATCACTTTCTTATTTCTATTACAAATCTAACATAGGAGAATAACAGGATGTTTCAGGTTCCCTTCTATGTCTTCTTAAAATTTAATCTGCTTTGTGGTCTAGATATGTTTTCATATTTTCCTACTTTCTCTTAGTTTTTTTCTGGTAATTTATTCTAATATAAACATTAGTTTAGCACTCTCTTCAATTAAAGCAATGTTCCAATTCTTTCACTCTTGATATTCTCTCTTTCCAAAGAGATTTTTTTTTCAGTACTACTAAGCTAAAGTTACTGGTTTGCTTTTCTTCATATTCTCCCTCCTCTGAGGACCTAATGTAACTTTCATTTATGAATATAAATACTTTCACACCAGGGATCGATTAATATAATTTCAGTTTAATGGAAGATGGGGGGGGAATACTGATAGTTTGTAAAATAGTATTTTAAACATCTACTTCCCACCCTCCCCCAAACTACAGCCACTTTACCTACTGGATAGCTGCCATTTAGAGAGACTGATGAAGGTTTAAGGTGTGTGTTTGGATTTTCCTGTACTTATACCATTTTCTTCTTAATAACACTTTTGGGATAAAGGCAAAACACTAAATAATATTTCAAAGTTTTAACCATGTGTCCTGGTTTCAGCTGAGTTAGAGTTACTTTTCTTCCTAGTAGCTGGCATAGTGCTGTGTTTTGGATTTAGCATGAGAAGAATGCTGATAACACACTGATGTTTTAGTTGTTGCTAAGTAATGCTTAGACTAGTCAAGGACTTTCTTTTTCAGCTTCCCATGCTCTGCCAGGTGCACAAGAAGTTGGGAGGGGGCACAGCCCAAGATAGTTGATCCAAATCGACCAAAGGGCTATTCCATACCATATGAAGTCATGCTCAGTATATAAACCGAGGGGAGTTAGCCGGGGGGCAGCGATCGCTGCTCGGGGACTGGCTGGGTGTCGGTCGGCGGGTGGTGAGCGGTTGCATCACTTGTTTTCCTTTCCCTGGGTTTTGTTTGTCTCTCTCGTTCTCCTTTTCATTACAATTATTATTATTATTATTATCATTATTATTATTATTACTATTATTATTATTTTATTTCAATTATTAAACTGTTCTTATCTCAACCCGTGGGTTTTCTTACTCTTGCCCTTCCGATTCTCTCCCCCATCCCACCGGGGAGGGGGAGGGTGAGCGAGCGGCTGCGTGGTGCTTAGTTGCCGAGTGGGGCTAAACCACGACACCATGAAGTTGCCATATGCTTGGAGATGAAAATAGGTAATACAAAAATTTGGGGAGCAATAGCATAGCAGCTCTGAAGTGGTTTATGTTTTGTTGTTACTATTATAACTGAGCACCGGAATATGCAAGTACAAAAGCATTTTCCCTGTTGCAAAGGGCCTATGAACATAAAATCAGAGTGACTAAAAGTAATTCCTTCTGTGCAAAACCAGTTATGGATAGCATGGTTACTATCTTTTAAGTTAGTGTATACATGTAACACTTGTACCAAGATTTCTGAAATGTAGAAAACAAAATTATATCCAGACCTATCTATAACATATCTCAGAAGTAAGCAGGCTTGGATCTAGAGAGCAGCATTCAGTGCTACTTCAAGTGAGACCTGGGTCAAGGAACACATCTTTTTTGACACAAATAGAATCAAAGAAGGGGTTTTTCAAGCATTTAGCTTTCTGTTCTTTGACAAGAATTGATATTTTCCAATTTTAGACTGTCACGTTTGGAAGTAGGTTCTCCCTAATGTGTTGTCAGGGTTGAAAGCCTCCCCACTAGAATCAAAATCAGAGTAAGGACTTCCAAATTCCAAATCTTCGAAGGTCCTTTTTAAAAGGCACAGTATGTATATAATTATAGACCTAAACCAGTTACTTCCACTCAGAAAAGAGACTTCGGGGTTATACTGCATAGTTCTATGAAAAATATCAGTTGTTTGGACAAAACATTTTTCTGCTAAGTGATACAACCTGAGGAACATTACCAGAGGTGCAGAACAGCCCCCATTTGAGAAACAAATGACTTTTTGCTTGAAAAGCAATAATGAAGGAAGGACTATGACAGAAATCTGAAAAATAAAAAAGGACAGTGATACTAAAGTGTAGAGAGATGTGAATTAGTTGTCTTCCTTTATAATATGAGAATTAGAGGAATGTAAATTATCAAGGAGCATGCTTAAAACAAAAGAGATACATTTACACACAGCAGATTGTTAAACTGTGGAAGTCATTTCTGCAGGATGCCACAGAGGTTAAAAGCTTATGTGATTTCAAAATGCAATTTTATAAATTGATAGTAGAAAAATTCATGAAGATCTATTGAACACCAAGATACCTTTGACCACACTTAATATTTTTAAGCATTTAAATTATATATGTTTATAACCCAAGATCTTGCTTGTTGTATGCTCCTCTATGATCAGAGACAAACAGGAACCTCTAGAATGCAATTCAAACTGCAGATAGGCATTGCTTAGGTTAACTATAATGAGTCCAAACCAGCTTGTATGCCTCCCTCAAAACTGAGGGTCCCAGGCAAGGAATAGCATCCCTAATCCTGAACTCTGACTCTACTATTATGTATGAAGGCCATCCCTTTAACAGCCATACTGGCAGAACATGCTGGCACCAGAATTCACATCACCACAGCCATTAAAAGTAGAGCTAGCCAGCATTAGCTTCCATAACCCAGAGTAACATTTCCCTGGCAAAGTCATGCCAACAGCTCTTTCAGTCCATGGATCACAAGGAGCCAAGAATTCTCTACAATCCTCCCAAAGGTGAAACACAGACTCTCACTCAGAAATCAGTTTTGGTCACTGGCCTCAAAACATATCCCTTCTTACTTTATCCAAACTCCTCACCCCCCACCACCACTTCAACAGTTTAACTTGCATCATTTTTCTTATTCATTACATCAAGGACTACTATTAACTTACAGTAATGACAATTTATTTCTTTAAGTTATAAGGCATCTTGGTAAAGCTAATACAATTATTTCAGTCTGCTTTTTGTAATTAGTGTCTAGTGAAAATAACTTGCCTGTCAGCAATCAGCACAGCGTAATTGCAAAATCTCTGAAGATTTCCACAGGTTGCACTTCTACTATAGCTAGGGCAGCTGTAGGTAAAATGTATCTAGAACTGGCTACATTACAACAGTTTGCTTTCATAGAATCATAGAATAGTTTGGGTTGGAAGGGACCTTTAAAGGTCATCTAGTCCAACCCCCCTGCAGTGAGCAGGGACATCTTCAACTAGATCAGGTTGCTCAGAGCCCCCTCCAGCCTGACCCTGAATGTTTCCAGGGACGGAACATTGACTGAAGATGTGCAGTGTTAGTGAAATGGCTGTTCTGTTGTTGATACAATTTACTGAATTATTTTTTAAGCAAATATTTTATAAAAAAGTCTTTTAATCAAAAAGCAAGATTGGTAATATTTAACTAATACCAAATATTTTTTGCATTTTGGAAAACAAAAAACACCAAATAACAAACCCCACTGTTATCCTTCTGCAGCAGTATTATTCAGGTTGCTTCTCACAAGTAATTTTTCAAAACCAAAGCTGGATAGACTCATGTGAGACAAACACACATATTACTAGAACAACTTGGTCTTTAACGATTGTATTTTGTTGTAGATAAGTGAGAAAAGATCATAGAAACATGAAGATATTTAAAGTCCTATTCAGAAGGACAGAAATAATTAAAAACATGTAAAATGAAAGAGAAAATTATTTTTGGCATATGTCATCTCCTTGCATCTACCTATCTATGCATGCTGAAGACATATAAAGACATTCTAAGATGGGGCGTAGAGCGCCATGCGACTCAGCACACAACACCAAGCAACCCTGAAGAGCTGAAATGGTCTCTGGAATTAAGCAGTTGGGAAGTCCCCAGGCTACTGTAATTTGTGCTGATGACAATCTGGCATGCTAGCCAGACTCTTTGCAGAGAAAGCTTCATCTCAAACCCTCTCAATTTGTTTAAGTACAAGCTCATCACAATAATTATTCGACCACTGGGTGCAAAAACCTAAGCAGGGCCCATCATTTTCAACAAAACAAATGATAACCAGTCAGGAAGACTCCAAATGATGCAAACTGAAACATCTCTCTCTCCTGTTTGCTGTAGATAAAAAAAGTTGTCTAATTATTTCATAGCTAGTCAGCTGCTTTTTTTCTAAAAGGTTGAATTGCTTCATTTGCACACTTTCAAGCAATGAAATGTCATAATTTTAGCAAAAAATTGTATGCTGTCTTTTCCCAACATCTAAAAAAAATTCAAATATTATTAAGTAAGCTGCCTTTTGCATGGCAAAAAGCTTTTCATCTTTGGTTTGTTTAGATCATGACAACCCCAATCAACGGTCCAGGTGTCCCTTATGAGTATCAAGTGTCTGTTGGAAGCTAATCTACTAAAACCATAAGCCCTTATATTGAATAATATTGAATAGGTTTGCAACTGTTCTGGGGGCAAGAAGTATATAATGGTAACAGTAGTCTGAGTGCAACGTCTATTTAGAAAGAGCGTTTACATCAAAGACTATTATAGGCATGTGGAAACACATGAAAAGTCTTCTCTGTATAACACACTTGTTTTATTCTACAATAATTGTATATGGTAGATTAAAAATAAACTGTAATTACAGTTTATTAATATAGCTTTTTATTTGACCTAAATAAATCTAGAGCTTTGTAGAAAAAATTTAGCATGCATTTGAACTTATTTAGTTACTGGAATCAAAACAGTGAATAATTAAGCGGAAGCCTGTAAGAGATTGAGGATAATCACATTCAGAAGAGCATAGAAAACATCCCAGTTTCTCTTTGTGCTCCCAGTGTTCTATAAGGCCAGATATCACTTTCTAATCCGAGTTTGGTTCATAAATTTATTGTAATGATTGCATTTCGATAGCACTCTTCATCTATAGTTCAGTTGTAGGCAATGTCAGCTCACCAGTAGGTTGTCACCATTTTGAGCTGTTGAAGCACTTGCACAGTCTCTGGTGCAGAGGGGGGACACACAGATGTGCCCTTCCAAGCTTGTTAGCACAGACCAACACTGACATCTGGTGCCAGCAGAGCCATTTTACACTGGGGCAAAGATTCAACTTTACAGCTCACTGAAGAGTTGTAGTTTGACGCTAAGATAAATCAGCACCTCCTATTCAGCACCAAACCACATCAGAGTCTATAGGGAAAAGAAAGCAAACAGTAAAAATACCAAGGATATACTTAAAGGCAGGAGAAGAAAGTGACAGTACCTTCACAGTATTTTTTCCGTAATGCACTTTTAGCAAAATGGTGATATTTCCTGTCATATCACAAAATAATTTTAGCTGCTGCTAAAATAGGGAGTTCACTATTTTTGTGAGAACAGTATTAGGATTATGTTTTCCAGGATGTACAGAGCTTGCACACTAGAAAAGCACAAGAGGTTTTTGTATTCTGAATGTAAGTGCTCAAATTGTGGCTGGCATGAGCTTACCTTGCTTGCACTGCTACAACCACTACATGCCCCATTTTGTGGGCTGGGGAATCACCCTGTGCCAGGAGTTTTGGCTACTTGCTCAGAACAAATTGCCCCTAGGCAATGGGGCATTCAGCCCAATCCATATCGATAAGTCTCATGCAGTCAGGGTTTGGGGTACACTTTTCATATGTATAGGTAATGGCCGCTTTCCTGCAGGACGCAGCCTATCGCTACCAGGAATATGAAAGACAGGCCGACAAAACAGAGAGGATGATTCCAATATAACCAAATGACTTTTTCCAACGCTGTGAAGAACCGATTACAACAGAGTACAGTGGCTGTCTTAACTAATAAGGAACTAAACTTTTACGCTGCACTTGGTTCTGCTACTGACTGCTAGCTCAAATGTCTCCGTGAAAGATGCACAAACCTGTCACAATTACAAGCCAACCTCACTTTTCTCTCATGCAACTAGCCAACAGAGAACTATTTCCAAAGCGTAGCTGTTCTGTGCATCAAAACGCTTTGCAACATGTTCTCATTCCCATAAGGTGCTCTGCAGCCAGCAGACTGTTGTAATAATATTATTTGCAAGAGCAGACTTGGAAAAAAATGGCTTTTTATTATTGCATCTTTGTGCCAGTGCAGACATCCTAACTTACCAGATGTTTCGTATTTCTCATTTTTTCTAAACTGCACTTGGGCTTTTGGCATTTCTAGAATTTGAAGGTTGCAAACAAAGAAGTTTCTGTTACCTTAAGAAAACCAGTTTAACACTGCCTCAGAAATCTGTGATTATATGAGTAAAGCTCGATTGTGAGACACGCACCAAGCCTCCATCCAACGCGAACACTTTGGGTAGCTCTTGTAACCCCACCTCCTTAAAAAACATGGAAACAGTAATAAGCTGTGCAAGTTCCATGAATGGAAAAGCATTCATTATGTGAAGTTTTGAGGTTTTGGGAGGGAGAGTTGTGTTTGTGGGGGTTTTTTTGTTTTGTTTTTTTTTAAATTGAAACAGTGAAAAATACTGAAATCCCAGAACTATGTAGGGCCCTATATTTTGCAGGGAAAAAAACAGAAAAGTGTTGAGGATTTTGAATGTGTGTGCAGGGAAGGGGGTACAACAACATGACACAATAAAATGAAGTACACTTTGGCCAGTCAGTGCAAAGTGTTACTGATTAGTTTTCACTTCATCTTAACTGAGAAGGGAAGATCTTTTTTAAGTACTACAGCTACTTCAGCAGATATGTGTCTAAGTTTTCGATCTTCTTGGTTGCAAGAGATGCCAGCACATTTCAGTTCTCTAATCCCTCTCTAATCTTATAGCAGCAGCTTCTGCTGTAAGAAAATATAAGCAATTACAGAAAGCATACAGTTTACAGCACCGTATTCTACTGACTGCTTTTGGAATTCAGTGTGCGGCCATTACAAGAACAGTACTTGAATTATGGATGGTCTCTAAGCCCTACATTAGAAGCCTGCATCACTTTTGAAAAATAACTGTGACTCAAAGAATGTGGAAACAAAGTGAAATTCTCATTCTCGGAATCATAGATAAAACAGAATGAACTCACTGGGGGAGGGGAATTAAAGCAATCCAAGCACAGTAGCGAACGGTTGGGCAAGATGCAATGGCAAATGAGAAAGTCCCCACAGCTACTGCAAAAGCTCACCATGCAGTTTACAATTTAAAATAATGTTACACTGCAGTGAAGACTCAATCTGTCGTCTTTGGTTTATTTTCTGTCCCATTTTCAGATTTTCATCATCAGACTAACAGCTTATTAAACCAGGGTGAATCATTTGTTTTCTTATTTAATGACTTGCACTACAAACAGGCAGACGCAGCTGGCTGCTTTACCACTTATCTATCTACAAAATGTTGCAGTCGCATGCTCAGTGCCAAAAAAACTCAACTTTTTGAATTATGCTTTTACTTACTAACTGCTTATTGACTTTTATATCTTTAAATCTACTACTAAGTATAAACAATGAGAAATCAACATGGGTAACCAGGTTCCCTGTGATACAGTCTTCCAGCTTAGTGAAACAAAGCCTCCCTGTGGTTTCAAAACATTGCATGACAATGAATAATAAAACACTGAATTATAAATTCACATTTGTTTTTATATTCTTGCAATCTCACATACATTTTTTCTTATGCCAGTATGTGTGGAAATTCAGAACCTACCATTACACAATTTTAGATTTGGGCACTCTCTCCGAAGTAAATAGTATCATGTCTGACTGTAAGACTTCCATGTAGTTGTTCCTGACTTCTTTAATGTCTCATTCATGTTGCCTTCTTTTTCTCCTTTTTCTCCTTTTCCCACCCTTCCCACAGTTAGGACAAGGGGGATTCCTGGTAGGTCCTTATAAACCCAGATCTCTGGAAAACAACTGTAAGAAGTAGGAAGGGGCCTGCTTGTGTTATCCCACAGGCATTTCCAAAACTTGCTCAGTTTTGGGGCCTGCCGGGGCCTAATACTCAACTGTCTTGAGTTTTCAAATAAACCAACTAGAAAAAAAAAGTACGGTCTCTACTACAAGAGCTAAAAATTTAATGAATACTGAATCGATCCTGTGTATGACATTAGCAAACATCTGCACCTTTGAAGAACTCCCGTTCACGGAAGCTGTCCAAGCTTGCTTCTGCTCCAAGCCCTTCTCATCATGGTAACCGTAACACACACTCGACTACCATAATAAATATTTACTCACTCATCTTCTATCTCCTTCTTAAGTCTGCTACAATACAAAAGGCTGCTTTCTTACCAGTGGTACTTACACAAAATTTTCACTTCTGTGCAACCTTTCCTATCCAGCACAACTTGGAACCACCGAGCGTCCTTCGCAGGCTGGGCTGGCAGTCTCTGATCCCCACCGTATCTCCACTCTCCCAGCTGGCACTATCACCGACAGCTACAGCAAAGGTGACAGGCATGAGGATGGCCCCAGGAGACTGCAGTTTTGACCAATACAGGTTTGTTCCCAGGGCAGAGGCACAACGCCAGAGTGAAACTTTTGCCCTTGCTATTAGTCAATGGCACGAAGGCCTCCCCAAGGCAAGGTTCACATTGCCACTACCGTCAACCAGAACTCTTCACGGGCACTATGAAGGTAAGACGGGTGTTGCTGCTCACTCTCTAGTCTCTGCAGTGGGACAGCTGACTTCTGAATAAGAAGTTATTAAACACGATACACAAGTGGTGCCTAAAAAAGTTTACAGGAACCATAATAAGCATCCTGGGAACAACTTCAGTCTACTGTGCTTATTTTTTAAGCACAGTTTTACCAATTTCAGTTAAACCTGAACTCAATATAAACAATAAAATTGTTGGTTTTACAGGGATTTCACTGGGATATGATTTTAGCCTGAGATGTAACACTTTAGTATCAACTGTTCCACACGTAAAAATGTGTGTGAAACTGTTCCGCACATTAATGTGTGTGAAAACGCACACATTAATTTCTCAGCATTCTAGATGGGGTTTAGAGTAAGATAGCTCCAGCTGTCTATACAGCAGCTTAGCCAGCTCTCAAACCCCAAGAAGGACTTGGAGTGCTTTTAAACCTTGTATGCATTTGCAGAAGCCTCTAGCTAGCTTACAGTTCTGCCTGAAGTTCGTGCTTTGGGCACTCAGGAATCTCAGACCAGGCCTCCAAGTGTGGGGGCCTGAAATGATATATGGTACCATGGGGATCGCAAAAGAACAGCCAAACTCAAACCCAGCCATGCTGCCTTTGGAAGTTGAATGTACGTAGAGAAATTGTTCTTGTATCTCTTTTAAGTAAGACAGCTCTCTGTCTTTCTTACTTAGCAGCCACGTACCAGCAGCTATTTTCACTTTGGCTACTTACTCAAAACAGATCCTAAAAATGCAGAGGTATGTGCCTTCAAAACTTTCTCTCAACAGACCCATGCATTCCCTGATGCACACCAGTTCAAGGGCAGTTTGTTATAAGTGCATGTAAATCTGCAAGAGACTACCAGGGAAAACCAAGAGCCTGCTGCCCTTGCCAGCTTTGCACCCTTAAGTCAGACGCACAGCACGGTCGCCAATGTAAAATATATTTTTAAAAAAACGCTTTTATACTTGCAACAAAAAACCAGGGGAGAAACAGATTTATTTTTTTTTTTTTGCTACTTATATTCAAATTAAAAAAAAAATCCTTACAGCTGCTTCATGTAGTTTGGGAAGTGTAATAGCTGTGGAGACTTTTCTTGTTACTTTCCATGAAAATAGGTGAGCTGATGGTGGCAATGTGCATGTCACCTCATTGCTGATAGCAATGGAAAAATCATCTGCTGTGCGAGAGGTATATTGAGTAGTAAGCTGCATGGTGGGGATGAAAGTCTGGAGTGTTTCCATGCCTGGGAAGCTTTATTACATCTAGGGTTGTCCTAGGTTTGACTTCCTAGACGGTCAGAGAAAGTATTTCTTTCCTTACCTCTTTACAGCTGCCCTTTCTGAAAACAGGTTTCTAGCATACTTCAAGAAATAAGACATACAACACTAGATTTTCTGCCACTACCATTCATGCATTCTTCCTGCTTTACTCCCTGGCATTTGACACAGAAGCCTGAAAAAAAGGGTCTGAGTTTCATGTGGTATCTGTTGCAGAATATAAAAAATTAGTAAACAATGGATTTTTTCCCTTATTTGAACCATGTGTGTTCTGCTCTGTAATCTACCACAGATGGTACTTTTCTTGTTACATAGATGTAGCATCCACTACTTTTAAGGAGTTATATGTGTGTGTTTTATGAGGGAACAATATAATACCATGAATTCAAGCAAACATCTTTAAAACCAACTTGAAGGGTAGTTTATAAATTATAGCGAAGCACAAAGCTACCTGGCATTGACGTAATCACAGAAGGGCCATTAAGGACAACAGAAAAACTATTTGACTACAGCAAGACAAGGCCAGGCAAGTTCAGTTGCTGATTCTTTTTGAGCATACTCAACATTTGTAAGTGTTCAGAGAAACAGTTCCACTTCTGTTTTCCACATTAATTACCAGGCTGTTGATGATTTCTTTGGTTTTAATTCACAGCTTGCAAAAAAAAAGAAAAAAATCAAGTACACCCTTTAACACCTGTAAAAATACTGCAATTAATGGATGCCTAGGAGAGTGGGTCAGAAGAGAATATTTGAACACAAATAAAAGACATTTCCTTTGGCCACAGTAGATTTTTGTAATAGATACATATTTGAGGTCCTTTATTCAAATCCTGCAAAGAGTTTGCAAGAGGCTTTAGACTAAAAATTGGTCAACTGGGTATTAGATCTGTGTGGTTCCTCTCATGTAGGACTAAATGAATTAAGGGTGTAGATATATTTCAGAGAGGTACTACTTAGAAACATATTGTTGTTAAAAACTGTTTTTGATTTACAAATATAAAAGGAAAGATTTTTGAGAATTGGATTAAATTTCTGCGCCCATCAGATACTAGAAAGCAACAAGAACTGAAAACCCTACCTATTACAACAGCAGCCACCACTAATGTGTGTTTTGAGGGAATTTTTGAGGTATTTTGTCTTTCTGTAAGGGATTTCAAATCCAACATGCAACACAAGCACATACACATTTTGATAGCTTAAAAGAGAAAATGAAATTAATGGCACACATTCGTGCACTCAATTGTCTATTTGATTTACTTCATTTTTTAGTTCTAAACACATCTCTGCAAGCGTAACATTTTTACCTGCCAGTTTTCAGAGAAAGACTATCCATTTTAGTGCCTGAAGAAAGGTGAGCATTTTGAGACTCTTTCTTGATGTTCCTTAATCTATGTAGTTAAGGCAAGTGGTGATCAAAGTCCAGTTGATGAACGACATCAATAATTCTTCTCTCTGAATAGACAAATACTTCATTGGTCTCCTACAAACAATGGAGAGAGTTTCAAATATGTGGATGAACTATGCCATCACAGGAAGTTAAAAGAAGAGTTGTTAAGCTTGCTTTGCCATTGCAGTCCAGGCTGTGAAAAATCAGTAAGCTCTACTTCCTTATTAGCAGAGAAAACTATTTATCTGTGTTTCCCATATCTTACATACACATGTGGTTTCTCAGATGCATATCAGAAAAGTGTCAAGTGATTTGTCAGTCAGGTAAAGAGATCTGTCATAAACTTCTGATATTAGCAAACCAGTTAAAACTTATTTTACCACTACTAGACCCTAGTAAAACAGCTTAGCTTTATTGAGAATCAAAAAAGAAATCCAATCCAGATTAAGAAATATTACTTTAACTAGCAAATACTACTGCTCTATTATGTTTATATAAAAATTCTCTTGTAGATCATTGGGCTGCTTGTAAAAACAAAACTTCAAAGAGATGCAACATATGGTTTGCAGATCAGAGAGTTCACAGCTTTGTAGTTAGGTTTTTTGTTTTGATTTTAAGAAACAACTTGTACTTCATATACTGCGTTTATTAATGGGCATAGACCTAACCATTTGGTGTGTAAGCACAGTCTAATTTTTTAACCCTTATCCAGCCCACTTGATATGGTACCATTTTTCTGTTGTCAATTTATGAAGCTTTCATTAAAATGTCAATCATTCACATAACTAACAAAGCCTGAGATGGCGGGGGGAATTCACCAAACTGAGTTTTGGAGAATATCTGTAGTTACTGTACTCATTGCCCTGGAATAATTTCAGCTTTTTTTTTTTTTTTTCAATTAAAGCAAATTAGAGAAGAAAGTCAAGCCCGCAAAAGCCAGTCAATTATTTCCATTCTTTTCACGCATGTGCAAATCCTGAGTAACAACTGAGAGGGAATGCAATCTCTAGTACTTGAAAACAAAGAATTCTAGAGTGTAACTTCTGCCTTTAGATACTCATCTGAGTATAGTTGCATATAGTAGAAGTTACCAGTGCCCCGTTTATTCCAGTAGGACTAAGCATTTACACAGGTAAGCATTTGTCCATATAATTTTCCTTCTGTTTCTGAAAATCAGCATGGATAGATCCTTGGTGGCAGATTTCACAAATGGGTGTAAAATTCAAAAAAATCCAGGGGGCTTTTTGGTTTTTTCATACTATAGAATTTCATCTCCTCTCTATCATTTCCAGTGAATTAGTTGGGAGTAGAGAAATCAACAATACATATATTAGTTTCATAAATATTAATCTTTGTTTCTGGGTATTGTTGCAAAGTTTTACTGTACAAAAGAACTCATAATTCATCTGCATTTGTGGGTAAAATCTAACATCTCCAGAAACTAACTCCAAAAAGATCCACAGGTCTCTGGTACACTAAGGCGCAGCTATTACAGCATTCATCTCATGTCAAAAATAATGACTTCACACACTAGGAAACTCAACTTACATTTCAGAAAATACTACTTCATATGATACATACTTCTTCATATTTTTTCCTGGCCCTGGCACAGAGCTAAGTCCTATTAATTACTGACTTTCTTGGACTAGCTTGCGACAAGACTTCTCAACACTTAACTCCTACTACATTTCAAAGCTCCATATCTTCTCCAGAGTTGACTTCTTAGTGCAATTAATATTTCAAAAATGTGAATATTTTATCTGTCTGAAATTGCTTAATTATTAGAAACAGGTAATAATTTCCAGTAGCAGAAACCTAGGCTTTGCTGGTAGGTTTTGTCATGAAAAATTCTACCATGAGCACGCTATGTGTTGTTTCATTGTCAAAAAGGACCGTAAGCATAACCAGATGGAGAGATCTACTAGAAACCCCTTATTATTTTTCTTTCTCAAAGAGCATTTATTGTGGTGGCAGTTTAGCATTCAGTTGCCCAGCAATTCTGGTGGTAAATCTATTTTTCTGAGGAAATGGTTCTGCAATATGTTTTTGTAAAGTGCCAGCACCAGGCATCGGTGCAACTCTAAGCTCAATAGCAGATTCATCATAAGCAAGGGTAAAATAGTTGTGTTAACACCAAGCATGCAATAGAACTACTTAGTAAGTCCTCAAATTCAGAATAACAGTCATAACATGTCAAAGGGAAATAGCGCAGAAGGTGATATGCAAAGAAATATAAGCACCTCTGCTAAGCATAAACTAGCACTGGCATACTAAAGAAAGATTTACAGGAGGACAGACCTAACTCCATGAAAATGCTTTCCATGGATCCACATATGAAATCTTATAAATGCTTGAAATCAATGGGTAAATAAAGTTCTTACTGATTTACAAAGCAGTAGCAGCTGCTATGCTGTATACCTGGTCAATGCAGTTCTAAGGAATATCAATGAAGTTCAGAGTTTAATTTCAGGGTATTTTTGTTTGACTGACAAGAGCTTTAGATGGTTCCTGCATTTCTTTTTATGGCATCAAAACCAGTTGGACATAACCTCTGGAATATCTACTACTGTGTTTATCCAGTCTTATTCTCGTCCTGTAGTTTTATAGCCCTTATTAAGGGGAGGCAGGGGGGAAACCACAACTTTCCATTCCCTCATAAACAAAGCTTTTTCAAATTTTGTCTTGCTGTCTACAGATCTACCCAAATGATTTGTGAAGCAACTTTGAAACAGGGAGAAACTGTACCTCAGCACTAAGTTGTTGTTACTTGCAGTAAGGTAAATCAAATCTAGTTTGAAAATAAACCCTCAACAGAGCCAAGAGGCTGGGTAATAGAATAGAAAAGCAAAATAGTCTACAACAGCCCATTAAAGAGGTTCAAAAGCTTGTTTCATTTTATTGTCTTGGAAAGCTGCTGGTATGTATCCAACCAAGTTTTGCTTGTATGTATATGAAGCTGATGAAGGTTAAACCTACAGTGTATGAACACTTAAAAAACGGTTGGTTGCTTGGAAACTTCATGTATAGGGTCCATTGGGCTCTAAAAATCTGTATTATCAGAGCAGACTTAGTTTATTGTATTTTTGAAAAAAAATCAACTGAATAGTGAGGAAAAAAAAATGAAAGCCAGAAACTACAGTCCATAGTTGAAGCCTAAATTTAAAATGTTTGCTCAAAAAGGTATCACTAGTTCTATGGTAAAACACATTTAAAGAAAAGCTAAGAAATGAAGGCATCTTCTGTTCAGTGATGTATGGGATGAGCTGCATATCACTCCAATTTTGCAACAAGTGATTAGTTGTATGCTAAGTGTGGTGGTCTGCCTATATGGCATATTTAAAAAAAGAACACTTCATGGAAATCTCAATGAGACCATCCTAATTTTTTTTTTCAAACTTTCAAGAGGAAACAGTAAAGTAAAAACATTGTACCAGTTTTCTGTTAGTCCCAGTGTTTTTTCTGAGAAAGCATCACACAACCAGTTCAGCTCTGGCATAACAGAAAATAAACTGAAAAAAAATCAGAGAAAAAAACAAGACTAAATTGAGTAAGTGAAGGTTTATNAAAGTTCAGAGGTACACACGCTTCCTAATAATGAAATTGAGGGATTTCACTGTCAGCTGATATAACTCCTTCTGCCAGTAAAACTACTTAAAGCCCTGTTAACAAAAAGCAAAAACACACTCATGTGGGCAGAATGCAAGATGTGTGACAGACCCTATAACCCTACACTTTGCAAGAAAGCAGGCTATGACTTATAA